>JARQWZ010001699.1:0-2500 GCA_033150135.1 Gobio occitaniae
GAATAAAGGCTAATAATGCCAGAATAAAGGCTAATAATGCCAGAATAAAGACTAATAATGCCTGAATAAAGGCTAATAATGCCAGAATAAAGACTAATAATGCATGAATAAAAGACTAATAATGCCAGAATAAAGGCTAATAATGCCTGAATAAAGGCTATTAATGCCAGAATAAAGGCTAATAATGCAGGATAAAGGCTAATAATGCCTGAATAAAGGCTAATAATGCCTGAATAAAGACTAATAATGCCAGAATAAAGGCTAATAATGCCTGAATAAAGGCTAATAATGCCAGAATAAAGGCTAATAATGGCAGAATAAAGACTAATAATGCCTGAATAAAGGCTAATAATGCCTGAATAAAGACTAATAATGGCAGAATAAAGACTAATAATGCCTGAATAAAGGCTAATAATGCCAGAATAAAGGCTAATAATGGCAGGATAAAGGCTAATAATGCCTGAATAAAGGCTAATAATGCCAGAATAAGGCTATAATACCAGAGTAAAGGCTAATAATGCTAGAATAAAGGCTAATAATGCCTGAATAAAGGCTAATAATGCCAGAATAAAGACTAATAATGCCTGAATAAAGGCTAATAATGCCAGAATAAAGGCTAATAATGCCAGAATAAAGACTAATAATGCCTGAATAAAGGCTAATAATCTGAATAGCTAATAATGCCAGAATAAGACTAATAATGCATGAATAAAGACTAATAATGCCAGAATAAAGGCTAATAATGCCTGAATAAAGGCTAATAATGCCAGAATAAAGGCTAATAATGGCAGGATAAAGGCTAATAATGCCTGAATAAAGGCTAATAATGCCTGAATAAAGACTAATAATGCCAGAATAAAGGCTAATAATGCCTGAATAAAGGCTAATAATGCCAGAATAAAGGCTAATAATGGCAGAATAAAGACTAATAATGCCTGAATAAAGGCTAATAATGCCTGAATAAAGACTAATAATGGCAGAATAAAGACTAATAATGCCTGAATAAAGGCTAATAATGCCAGAATAAAGGCTAATAATGGCAGGATAAAGGCTAATAATGCCTGAATAAAGGCTAATAATGCCAGAATAAAGGCTAATAATACCAGAGTAAAGGCTAATAATGCTAGAATAAAGGCTAATAATGCCTGAATAAAGGCTAATAATGCCAGAATAAAGGCTAATAATGTCTGAATAAAGGCTAATAATTCCAGAATAAAGGCTAATAATGCTAGAATAAAGGCTAATAATGCTAGAATAAAGGCTAATAATGCTAGAATAAAGGCTAATAATGCCAGAATAAAGGCTAATAATGCTAGAATAAAGGCTAATAATGCCAGAATAAAGGCTAATAATGCCAGAATAAAGGCTAATAATGCCAGAATAAAGGCTAATGCCAGAATAAAGGCTAATAATGCTAGAATAAAGGCTAATAATGCTAGAATAAAGGCTAATAAAGCCAGAATAAAGGCTAATAATGCTAGAATAAAGGCTAATAATGCTAGAATAAAGGCTAATAATGCTAGAATAAAGGCTAATAAAGCCAGAATAAAGGCTAATAATGCTAGAATAAAGGCTAATAATGCCAGAATAAAGGCTAATAATGCCAGAATAAAGGCTAATAATGCTAGAATAAAGGCTAATAATGCTAGAATAAAGGCTAATAATGCTAGAATAAAGCTAATAATGGCAGGATAAAGGCTAATAATGCTAGAATAAAGGCTAATAATGCCAGAATAAAGGCTAATAATGCTAGAATAAAGGCTAATAATGCTAGAATAAAGGCTAATAATGCCAGGATAAAGGCTAATAATGCCAGAATAAAGGCTAATAACTGCTAGAATAAAGGCTAATAATGCTAGAATAAAGGCTAATAATGCTAGAATAAAGGCTAATAATGCCAGGATAAAGGCTAAAAATGCCAGAATTAAAGGCTAAAAATGCCAGAATAAAGACTAAAAATGCAGAATACAAACTAAAGAATAATAAAGATTACGTGAAGGGTTTGTCGAAGAGAACAATAGAAACATGAATGGAGCAGTTCTCCTCGCCAGACGTTTGGTCATGTCCAGTCATCTTTATTTCTCCAGCTCTTCACACACAGATGCTTCAGTTTTATAGCGATAATAGGAAATTCATGTTGTTTGAGATGAAAAGCTAAAGCAAGTTTTTGATTGATTGATTGATTTCTGTTGTAAAAAAATGTTGTTTTTAAGTCATCATTTTTACTTTGAATCCAAAATGTAGAATTTTTATCTCAGAAGTCCTAATTTCAACTGTTCATCTCACAATGACTTAGCATGTCATATTTTTTATCTTTTTATCTAATAATGAGGACTTTTAAAATAATATTTTCAACATTTTATCTAATAATGAGGACTTTTAAAATAATATTTTCAATATTTTATCTTATAATGAGGACTTTTAAAATCATATTTAACTGAGGACTTTTAAAATAATATTTTCAACATTTTATCTAACAATGAGGACTGTTAAAATCATA
>JARQWZ010001699.1:7500-10000 GCA_033150135.1 Gobio occitaniae
ATTCTTAATTCTGATTTTTAGACACATTCAAGGGGGAAAAAAGTTTAGACGCACACAGATATCAAGAATCAGCATATGAATCTCAACAATGGTGACATACTTTAAAAAAATAAAAAAAATAATGTTTTTATTAGGAGTGCAAAACTTACAACAAAGGGTGAACACAGAACACAACAACAACACAAAAACAACAATAAAACAGCAGTAATAATAACAGCAATGAAAAATAATACTCATACAAAAAAGAAATAAATGAAAAAATAAATAAAATCAATAAGAAAAATAATAACATTTATATCAATAATAATAATAGGAACAGTAATACTAAATATGGTTATGATGATAATATTTTGAATTGACAGTACAATTGCAATACTAATATCAATAATAACATAATAATAATAACAATAGTAATAAAAACAATAGCAATGCTAAAGATGGCGATGATAACATTTTGAGAGGACGGCAACAGTGATGTCAATAATAATTACAGTAATAATAATAATAATAACAACAATAATAACACTGACAAAATGACAATAGTAAAAACAATGGTGACATACTTAATGCTGCAATGCATGCTGGGAGCCATGAGTTTTATACTGTGGTGGATTAGTAGGGTTGGAGCTAAACTCTGCCAGACTTCAGCTCTTTAGGACCGAACTTGCCGACCCATGACTTACAGGGACAAAAATGTACCCTTAAAAGTCAAATGTTGTACTCTTCTTTTTTTTTGGAGAGTGTATCTGTGTCTGAATCATCTTTAGTTTGACTGTATCTCCATATTAATAACAGTCTTGAACTGTAAACTCTTCTAAATGTTGGTTATGTGTCTTTTCAGAATGACTGCAACCTTTATGCCCCAACTTGCCAAAACACGGGGTAAGGTTGCTAAGTGTGAAATTTAAGGTGTAACCCCAACCCCTGAATAATATGACGTCTGCATTTGAGCAAACCACTGTTAATGTGAAGGGCATAAACACCAGAATGGAAGAACAATTAACCCGGATCATGCTGGGGTTTTGCAGGCGGCGTTCATGGTCTGGAAAGCTGCACATCGTGGATACTTTCAGAGCTCGGCATGGGAAAGTCTCCATGGAGATTCCAGCACAGTGGTGGTAATTAGAGGAATGCTGATGGCTGATTAGGACGCGGGTGCATGTGTGGTCCCGAAGACGCATGACGTGCATTAACAGGAAACACTCCCAGGACTTTCTTCCAGTAACGTTTGTTCAAAGTTATCTTAAAGTTCTCAGAACGTTAGCACTGAAACGTTCTTTACATGTTTATAGTCAGAGGTTCGTTTTGAAGGAATTGATATTTGAATCAAAGATATTTGATATCCAACAAAGAAATTTGCTGTTGTCAACTTACATTCCTTATAAGAAAGGCCATTCGGAAGACCAAAGAGAGGCCTGTAGGCCACATGGGTGCCACACCTTTACAGTGGGGGAAGTTTGGTCTGATTGGTCAGTTTAAATGAATACATTTGGTTTCAGTCACATGGTCGAGGAATAGATAAGAGAAGATTGGAACTGTTGCTCTTTTTCTCTGGCTCTTGAGGTCATTGGGGCTTCTCTTCTACTCTCTCCCCCACTCTCTCTCTCTATCCCTCTCTCTCTCTCTCTCTCTCTCTCTCTCTCTCTCTATCCCTCTCTCTCTCTCTCTCTCTCTCTCTCTCTCTCTCTCTCTATCCCTCAGGTAACATTTTATTCATGCTGTGTACGATTAATGGTATAAGTTTATCATCTCATTCATCCTTTTTGAAACTATTTTAAGTGTAACCATAACCAGATTTTGTCATTAAATCCTTTCTATTACGAATACTGTGCTAACTAGTTTTGATTTGGTATTGACTTTGAAATGCTCCCTATTGCAATCATAGATATCCATAATAAAGGCTAGATGTCTTACGGCGGAGTGTCTAACGTCATCACCGGCGGCCATCTTGTCACAGGCCAGCTTTCTGGAGGACTCCTGATGTAAGGCGAGTGATCTGAACACAAATACTCGTATCTCGCTGAAATCTTGACGGATTTACAAATTGGTTTCTTACAAACGTTATTAACGTGGCAATAATTATGGATGCTTGGACAAATTATGAATAATTTTTCATCAGTATGCAGTGTCATAACTACATCTCTGACGTTTATAACAAACCAAACAGTTTGAAAATCGGTAGAAAATTGAGCAAGTTATGGTTATTTAAAAAGTACACGCACCATTAAAACACAATGAGTGAGCGAGCTGACGGTGACACAATGCACGGTTCACTCTCAAGACCCATAAAAGGTACTAAAGACGTCGCTACAAAGTCCATCTCACTACAGTGGCTCTACAATAACTTTATGAAGCGATGAGAATAGTTTTTTGTGCGCAAAAAAAACTAAATAACGACTTATATAGTGATGACCGATTTCAAAACACTGCATCATGAAGCTTCGAAGCGTTATGAATCAGTGAGTCGATTCAGCGGTTCAGAGCGTTATGAATCAGTGAG
>JARQWZ010001699.1:20000-42500 GCA_033150135.1 Gobio occitaniae
CCACTGTGCAGGCTGGTGGTGGTGGTGTAATGGTGTGGGGGATGTTTTCTTGGCACACTTTAGGCCCCTTAGTGCCAATTGGGCATGGTTTAAATGCCACGGCCTACCTGAGCATTGTTTCTGACCATGTCCATCCCTTTATGAGCACCATGTCCCCATCCTCTGATGGCTACTTCCAGCAGGATAATGCACCGTCACAAGCTCCAATCATTTCAAATTGGTTTCTTGAACATGACAATGAGTTCACTGGACTAAAATGGCCGCCACAGTCTCCAGATCTCAACCCAATAGAGCATCTTTGGGATGTGGTGGAACGGGAGCTTCTTGCCCTGGATGTGCATCCCACAAATCTCCATCAACTGCAAGATGCTCTCCTATCAATATGGGCCAACATTTCAAAAGAATGCTTTCAGCACCTTGTTGAATCAATGCCACGTAGAATTAAGGCAGTTCTGAAGGCGAAAGGGTCAAACACAGTATTAGTGTGTGTTCCTAATAATCCTTTAGGTGAGTGTAAGACCAGAGGACTGTTACTGGAAGCGTCTGCTCCGCTGTTGTGTCTGTGGCTTCAGGCTAGACTTTGCTTTAAAGGGACAGTATGTGCCGTGTGTCCATCGCAGGTGGTGCGCACCTGTCCTGCTCCGAGACCACATTCCTTCCCTCCCGCCGCATCGGATGACGTCAGTCCAGCTCGGCCACCCCTCGGGAAAACTACCGGATGGTTTCCTGTCTCCAGGCAACACAGACATTCACAATCCTTACATTTCTGACATGCTCACATCTACTCCAAATAAAGCAATAAGCCAGCCGTGGCCGTGCGCTACAGCGGGTTTAATATGGAGAAGGGGTCATGAAGCAGACGCCTACCACGCTTTACCATAGCACAATCAGTGCATCGCCCAACATGCAAATGCTTAATGAGAATAATTGGGCGTGGGCTTGACTCTCATTTTCTTTTTTTGCAGGTGTTTTGCTTTTCAAAATGTGCAGATTTTATTATTTCACTCGTGTCCCAGAGCCTTTCTTGAACTGTGAAATTCCAACATAAAAATAATGGTGATACTTTACAGTAAGGTCCCAATATCAATAATATGAACAAATACAACACTTGATTTTAAAGTGGACCTATTATGCCACTTTTCACAAGTCTCAGGCGTGTGTGTGTGTGTGTGTGGACGGGTAATCCCTACGTTATGGGGACAAAATGTCCCCACAAAGATGGCAATATCTAAAATCCTCGTCCTTGTGGGGACATTTGCTGGTCCACATGAGGAAAACATCTTATAAATCAGACTAAGTGATGTTTTTGGAAAATGTAAAAATGCAGAATGTCTCCTGTGATTGGTAGGTTTAGGGGCAGGGGCAGTGTGTGTGTGTGTGTGTGATGGGTAGGTTTAGTGGCAGGGGCAGTGTAGGGGGATAGAATATACAGTTTATACAGTATAAAAGCCATTACGCCTCTGGAAAGTCCCTATAAAACATGAAAACCCAACGTGTGTGTGTGTGTGTGTGTGTGTGTGTGTGTGTGTGTGTGTGTGTGTGTGAAGTTTCAGCTCAAAATACCCCACAGATCATGTTCTAAAAGCCTAATTTTTGAGTGGAAGGAAAAACATGCTGTTTTTGTTTGAGTATCTTTAAAAGCAAATGAGCTGCTGCTCCCCGCCCCCTTTCCAGCTCAGATACTCAGCCAAAAACTAAAACATCTGTTTGGTTTTGATGATCATCTCTATTGCAGTTCTTCATCAACATGAAAGTTTATTATCTACATGCTTTAACCGGCCAGCCTTTCGCTCCCCACATGGCCTCGGCCGCCCATGACCCTGTGGCCGGTTCTCCACTGGTCCTCCATGACCCTGTGGCCGGTTCTCCACTGGTCCTCCATGACCCTGTGGCCGGTTCTCCACTGGTCCTCCATGACCCTGTGGCCGGTTCTCCACTGGTCCTTCATGATCCTGTGGCCGGTTCTCCACTGGTCCTTCATGACCCTGTGGCCGGTTCTCCACTGGTCCTTCATGACCCTGTGGCCGGTTCTCCACTGGTCCTTCATGACCCTGTGGCCGGTTCTCCACTGGTCCTTCATGACCCTGTGGCTGGTTCTCCACTGGTCCTCCATGACCCTGTGGCCGGTTCTCCACTGGTCCTCCATGACCCTGTGGCTGGTTCTCCACTGGTCCTCCATGACCCTGTGGCCGGTTCTCCACTGGTCCTTCATGACCCTGTGGCTGGTTCTCCACTGGTCCTCCATGACCCTGTGGCCGGTTCTCCACTGGTCCTTCATGACCCTGTGGCCGGTTCTCCACTGGTCCTCCATGACCCTGTGGCCGGTTCTCCACTGGTCCTTCATGACCCTGTGGCCGGTTCTCCACTGGTCCTCCATGACCCTGTGGCCGGTTCTCCACTGGTCCTTCCTTGGAGCACTTTTGATAGAGACTGGCCACTGCAGACCGGGAACACCCCACAAGAGCTGCAGTTTTGGAGATGCTCTGACCCAGTCGTCTAGCCGTCACAATCTGGCCCTCAAATCGTTACGCTTGCCCATTTTTCCTGCTTCTAACACATCAACTCTGAGGATGAAATGTTCACTTGCTGCCTAATATATCCCACCCCCTAACATCGGTGTTATTCACTTCACCGGTCATAATGTTATGCCTGATTGGTGTATATCTTACCATGCACTCTTACACTTTAAAACCTAACAATAAACAGAGCGATGCGTAACGGAGTGCACAATTTGATCATTATCTGGGGGGACTTATACCTAACCCCCCTCAATGTCTATGGTGGTTATGGCCTGATCTATGGTTACAGGTGTGTGTGTGTGTGTGTGAGAAGCTTGCCCAATCAGATTTTAGTTCAGTTGCCATGGACGGAGGCGAGGTTGGTGGGCCGTGTTATATTTGCACTGAACACAGCTGTGTGACTTCAGGAGAAGACAAATGGAGGCCTAATGTAAACAGGCCATAAAACGCACACACAAATATATCACGAAAGAGACCCGAGGCTCATATTCACACGTGCACATGGGGATCTTTCTGATGTGCCTGTGCGTAAAGTCTCACTTATAATTAATTTGGTTACACATCAAGCCCTGAGTCTGAGTTTAGTGTCACCTTAGAGTTCTGCACAACTCAGGATGAGTCTCAAAATGGCGCCTGGTGTTGTTGATTGCTTTAGCATCACCTGCTATTTTGAATTGCACCGGTAAAATGTGAATGCAGAATCTAACGCACACGTGCATTTGCCGGGAAATCGGTATTGCTGAGCTCATGGCTTTGCTGAAACTTCATCCAATAAAACAATTTACGACTCGTGCTGATGTGCAGCTGGCCGCACCATCACTAATGGCTTTTAAATGTGCTCCTTCTGGGCTCGCGGAGAGAAATACACGTGATTTATGGCTCCGCTTACCTTTCACCTCCACTGCAGCGCTGCTCCTCGTCCTCGGCCTGCGATGTGCCGAGCTCCGGCTACTGTGTGGGATTTTATTGCAATCTCTGGCGCAGTCCATGCTGAATCTTTCTCCCAGGTGCCAGTGGAGATAAAGTACGCCACGCGTCTGATTTACTGAGACAAGCAGATCATATCTAATACATGCGTGTGTTTCGATCGCTGCCATGAGGCCTGGGTTTTCTTGGCAAATGCGCTTTTTATTACATGACATCATCCTCGTTGATGCGATCAGGACTCGTCCAGTCCCTGTTAACCTTGATAAAAGAAATAAACGCCTGTCAAGCAGCGTTCCCAGAACTCTGGCTAACATTCTGAACTTTTCACACTAACGTTAAAGGTGCAGTGTGTAGTATTTATGAGGATCTGTTGACAGAAATGCAATATAATACACATAACTCTGTGTTTCAGTGGAGTATAAAGACCTTACATAATGAGCCGTTATGTGTTTATTACCTTAGAATGAGCCGTTTCGATCTACACACACCGCGGGTACAGTGAAGCCGCCATTTTAGATGACCATGATCTAACACATTAGCATGTTTCTAGCATGACTTAGCATATTGCTAGACAGTTTTATCAGTTTGCTAGCATGATTTAACACGTTAACATGTTTCTAGTATGAATTAGCATATTACTAGCCAGTTTTAACATTTTGCTAGCATGTTTTAACACGTTTACATGTTGCTAGCATTAATTGGCATACTGATAGCCAGTTTTAACATTTTGCTAGCAAGTTCCTAGCATGAATTAGCATATTGCTAGACATTTTTATCATTTTGCTAGCATGTTTTAACATGTTGACATGTTTCTAGTCTGAATTAGCCTATTGCTAGCCAGTTTAAACATTTTTCTAGCATGTTTTAACACGTTAACATGTTTCTAGTATGAATCAGCATATTACTAGCCAGTTTTAACATTTTGCTAGCATGTTTTAACATGTTGACATGTTTCTAGTCTGAATTAGCCTATTGCTAGCCAGTTTAAACATTTTGCTAGCATGTTTTAACACGTTAACATGTTTCTAGTATGAATCAGCATATTACTAGCCAGTTTTAACATTTTGATAGCATGTTTTAACACGTTAACATGTTTCAAATATGAATTAGCGTAATGCTAGCCAGTTTTAATATTTTGCTAGCATGAATTAACATAATACTAGCCAGTTTTAACATTTTGCTGGCATGAATTAGCATATTACTAGCCAGTTTTAACATTTTGTTAGCATGTTTTAACACGTTAACATGTTTCAAATATGAATTAGCATATTACTAGCCAGTTTTAACATTTTGCTAGCATGACTTAGCATTTAACTAGCCAGTTTTAACATTTTGCTAGCATGTTTTAACACGTTTACATGTTGCTAGCATTAATTGGCATACTGATAGCCAGTTTTAACATTTTGCTAGCAAGTTCCTAGCATGAATTAGCATATTGCTAGACATTTTTATCATTTTGCTAGCATGTTTTAACATGTTGACATGTTTCTAGTCTGAATTAGCCTATTGCTAGCCAGTTTAAACATTTTCTAGCATGTTTTAACACGTTAACATGTTTCTAGTATGAATCAGCATATTACTAGCCAGTTTTAACATTTTGCTAGCATGTTTTAACATGTTGACATGTTTCTAGTCTGAATTAGCCTATTGCTAGCCAGTTTAAACATTTTTCTAGCATGTTTTAACACGTTAACATGTTTCCAGTATGAATCAGCATATTACTAGCCAGTTTTAACATTTTGCTAGCATGTTTTAACATGTTGACATGTTTCTAGTCTGAATTAGCCTATTGCTAGCCAGTTTTAACATTTTTCTAGCATGTTTTAGCATGTTAACATGTTTCTAGTATGAATCAGCTTATTACTAGCCAGTTTTAACATTGTACTAGCATGAATTAACATATTACTAGCCAGTTTTAACATTTTGCTAGCATGAATTAGCATATTACTAGCCAGTTTTAACATTTTGATAGCACGTTTTAACACGTTAACATGTTTCAAATATGAATTAGCGTAATGCTAGCCAGTTTTAATATTTTGCTAGCATGAATTAACATAATACTAGCCAGTTTTAACATTTTGCTGGCATGAATTAGCATATTACTAGCCAGTTTTAACATTTTGTTAGCATGTTTTAACACGTTAACATGTTTCAAATATGAATTAGCATAATGGTAGCCAGTTTTAATATTTTGCTAGCATGTTTTAACACGTTAACATGTTTTTTTAGTATGAATTAGCATATTACTAGCCAGTTTTAACATTTTGCTAGCATGACTTAGCATTTAACTAGCCAGTTTTAACATTTTTCTAGCATGTTTTAACACGTTAACACGTTTCTAGTATGAATTAGCATATTGCTATCCCGTTTTAACATTTTGCTAGCATGTTTTAACACATTTATGCGTGTTTCTACCATTAATTGGCAACATTTCTACCAAGTTTTAGCATGTTAAATGTGCAGTGTGTAGTAATTATGAGGATCTATTGAAATAAATGAAATATAATACACATTAACTCTGTGTTTCAGTGGAGTATAAAGACCTTACATAATGAGCCGTTATGTGTTTATTACCTTAGAATGAGCCGTTTCGATCTACACACACCGCGGGTACAGTGAAGCCGCCATTTTAGATGACCATGATCTAACACATTAGTATGTTGCTAGCATGAATTGGTATTTTGCTAGACAGTATTCACATTTTGCTAGCATGTTCCTAGCATGAATTAGCATATTGCTACACAGTTTTATCATTTTGCTAGCATGATTTAACACGTTTACATGTTTCTAGCATGAATTAGCATAGTACTAGCCAGTTTTAACAATTTGAAAGCATGTTTCTAGCATGAATTAGCATATTACTAGCCAGTTTTAACATTTTGCTAGCATGTTTTAAGACATTTCTAGCATTTTTCTACCATTAATTGGCAACATTTCTACCGTTTTAACATTTTACTAGCAGAAATGTACATGTTAGCATGTTTCTACCATCAATTGGCAACATTTCTACCAAATTTTAGCATGTTACTAGCATACATTTACATGTTAGCATGTTTCTACCATCAATTGGCAACATTTCTACCAAATTTTAGCATTTTAATAGCATACATTTACATGTTAGCATGTTCCTAGTATGAATTAGCATATTACTAGCAGTTTTAACATTTTGCTAGCATGTTTTAACACATTGACATGTTTCTAGTATGAATTAGCATATTGCAAGCCAGTTTTAAAATTTTGCTAGCATGAATTAACATATTACTAGCCAGTTTTAACATTTTGCTAGCGTTGAATTAGCATATTACTAGCCAGTTTTTAACATTTTGCTAGCATGTTTTAACACGTTAACATGTTTCTAGTATAAATTAGCATATTGCTAGCCAGTTTTAACATTTTGTTAGCATGTTTTAACACGTTAACATGTTTCTATTATGAATTAACATATTACTAGCCAGTTTTAACATTTTGCTAGCATGTTTTAACACGTTAACATGTTTCTAGTATAAATTAGGATATTACTAGCCAGTTTTAACATTTTGCTAACATGTTTTAACACATTAACATGTTGATAGTATGAATTAGCATATTACTAGCCAGTTTTAACATTTTGCTAGCATGTTTTAACACATTTATAGCATGTTCTACCATTAATTGGCAACATTTCTACCATGTTTTAACATGTTACTAGCATACATTTACATGTTAGCATGTTTCTAGCATGACTTAGCATATTGCTAGCCAGCTTTAACATTTTGCTAGCATGTTTTAACACATTGCTATCGTGTTTCTAGCATGAACGGTAACATTTCTACTAAGTTTTAGCATGTTAAAGGTGCAGTGTGTAGTATTTATGAGGATCTGTTGACAGAAATGCAATATAATACACATAACTCTGTGTGTCAGTGGAGTATAAAGACCTTACATAATGAGCCGTTATGTGTTTATTACCTTAGAATGAGCCGTTTCGATCTACACACACCGCGGGTACAGTGAAGCCGCCATTTTGCGTCGCCATATTTTTACGGTAGCCCTAAACAACCAATGCACAGAACTAATCTCCGCCTCTACACACTCACGCTCATCTGCATACACGGTGCCACGCCCACATCTCAAAATCCAATCAGCAACCAATGCACAGAACTAAGCCCCGCCCTACATGTTTTCTTTTTCAATAATCTGTCACACCCGGATGTATGTCACAATACAGACAAAAGTTCTCATCTGATATTATTGTATCTAATAAACATACACTTTTTAGCACAGTTCTCTCAAAGTTATGAACAAACGTTCTTCCAGTAACGTTAACAGAACATCTGTTCAACGTTATCTGGTCTTTATGATGCAGTCATGATTCATCACGGTTCACTGACACACACACACACGCCGCTCATTTTACAGCAATGGGGCGCAAACGACGCGTGAAATACCTGGACGTTTACACCGCCTCAGTGAAGGCCCGCGCGAGAGCACAAAGAGCTTCAGAGGAGGGCCGATGCACAGGATAAGCAAACACCTCCTGCGGCTGTCGGGTTCAGTCCTTCAGGGGAATATCATGTTCCCGTGGCAGAGTTCAGGGTCTTATCACGTCTGAGAGCGAGGGATCAAACGGTCAGCCTGATGCCATTATCTATATATAGTGTGTGCATTGGGACGGTCATCTGAGGTCTCTTTGATGCCCACCTATCGTTGATGATCTTTTGTCGTGGCCTTGCTAATTGCCTGAAACCCTGTTAGATGTGCACCAAACGGTCATCTGGCTTATCGCTCTGAATCCAGTGCTGAACTTAAACAACTGAAAACAGCAGCATGTGCAGGATTCTGGTGCTCCAGCGAGGCTTCTTGATTATTGCCTGACACTTAAAATGAAATAAATGCATGTTGTAGATCTTACTGTGAAATATTTGTTTGTGTATGTTGCATTGATGTTTATCCAGTGAAGCGCCAGTCTCCTCTCTTGTGACGTATGCAGGAATCTCCAATCATTTTGTGTGTTTAGGCTCCGCCCCGGCAAGCTCACTTAAGTGCACTTAAGCTCCGCCCCTGCAAGCTCACTTAAGTGTGCTTAAGCTCCGCCCCTGCAAGCTCACTTAAGTGCACTTAAGCTCCGCCCCTGCAAGCTCACTTAAGTTTGCTTGACCTCTGCCCCTGCAAGCTCACTTAAGTTTGCTTAAGCTCCGCCCCTGCAAGCTCACTTAAGTTTGCTTAACCTCTGTCCCTGCAAGCTCACTTAAGTGTGCTTAACCTCAGCCCCTGCAAGCTCACTTAAGTGTGCTTAACCTCAGCCCCTGCAAGCTCACTTAAGTGTGCTTAACCTCAGCCCCTGCAAGCTCACTTAAGTGTGCTTAACCTCAGCCCCTGCAAGCTCACTTAAGTGTGCTTAACCTCAGCCCCTGCAAGCTCACTTAAGTGTGTGTAACGTGTATAAATACTGCAATAGAAGATTTAAATAGTGGACCAGTATCAGAAGAACCAAATTCAGCTCAGGGAGGAAAAGGTTGTGCTTAATGAAACACAGACACAAGATTGCGGTACCCAAAGGTGTAATATATTACAGTGACATAAGTTGACAGACAATTACAGTATTTACATGTACACAAAGATAGTATTGAGTTCATAATAGTTAATAACCAGATCTACGTGTTCTCAGTTCAGTTCATACGCAACAATTCGAGTGCTTAAATGCAGCAAACATCCACGCACAACCCACACAATGGGCAGAGTCCGACAATCAGGAATGTTCATGAAAATAATCCGTCCGTAAAATAAAATGAATGTGCAAAAATAAATGAAAGTGTATAATGGTGTGTGGGGGTGTGTGAGGGGAGCAGCTGCAACGCCTCCTACCACACCGGCAGATGCTTGCACTCTTCTTCGGTTCAGGGCCTAGTAGCTCGCCATCCATACAGGAACCTGGCCTGTATAAACAGGACCAAGCACGAGTAACACTGGTTAAGTTTTACAAATAAATAACAACCATATAAGATCATAATGTCATCATATAATCATATCATCATCGTCATCATATTCATCATCATCGTCATGTACATGATTCAATTTTATCCTGCATATAGCAACAAGAGTACTCTATAACTAATCATCATCATCATAAAATCTCAGCATTAAATAGTAAACCATCTCATAATCATCAACATCAATATTGCTATAAATGCCATCAAATATTAGTGCATTATTCATATAAATTCGATACAATCAAGCACATGATCATATATATCTATAAACACATACGAAATCTGATTCAATAATAAATAAACACAGCCAGCGCCAGCGCCGGCTAATAAATTCATATGCCACACACAAGAGCAGTAGTATTTTAGCGCCGTATGATACAAACAAATGACACTCACCAGTTCCAGTCTCATTAAATCACTCACATCAATCTCAACATGAAATGGAGGCATCTAAAAAGGTTAACAGGCATAACAGTTTTAAGATCGGGAGTTTAGTGAATCAAATAGAATACAATTACAGGGCTAAACGCCTACCTGCAGCAGCTCAACCCATCGACTCCCACACACACACAAACCAACAGCGCGCCGCCATATTTAAAGGGAAATGACGCTGCTTCTGTATCCAATCTCGCGATACTTGGACAAATCTCGCGATAACATGAACAGTGGGGAGTCGTGAGAAGAGAGCATAAGGCAGAAAATAACCAGGGTTACATGTGCTTAACCTCAGCCCCTGCAAGCTCACTTAAGTTGGCTTAACCTCCGCCCCTGCAAGCTCACTTAAGTTTGCTTAACCTCTGTCCCTGCAAGCCCACTTAAGTGTGCTTAACCTCAGCCCCTGCAAGCTCACTTAAGTGTGCTTAACCTCAGCCCCTTCAAGCTCACTTAAGTGGGCTTAACCTCCGCCCCTGCAAGCTCACTTAAGTTTGCTTAACCTCTGTCCCTGCAAGCTCACTTAAGTTTGCTTAACCTCTGTCCCTGCAAGCCCACTTAAGTGTGCTTAACCTCAGCCCCTGCAAGCTCACTTAAGTGTGCTTAACCTCAGCCCCTGCAAGCTCACTTAAGTGGGCTTAACCTCCGCCCCTGCAAGCTCACTTAAGTTTGCTTAAGCTCCGCCCCTGCAAGCTCACGTAAGTTTGCTTAAGCTCCGCCCCTGCAAGCTCACGTAAGTTTGCTTAGGCTCCGCCCCTGCAAGCTCACTTAAGTTTGCTTAAGCTCCGCCCCTGCAAGCTCACTTAAGTTTGCTTAACCTCTGCCCCTGCAAGCTCACTTAAGTTTGCATAACCTCTGCCCCTGCAAGCTCATGTAAGTTTGCTTAAGCTCCGCCCCTGCAAGCTCGCGTAAGTTTGCTTAACCTCCGCCCCTGCAGGCTCACTTAAGTTTGCATAACCTCTGCCCCTGCAAGCTCACTTAAGTTTGCTTAAGCTCCGCCCCTGCAAGCTCACTTAAGTGCACTTAACCTTCACCCCTGCAAGCTCACTTAAGTGTGCTTATCATCTGCCCTCTGCAAGCTCACTTAAGTGCGCTTAACCTCCGCCCCTGCAAGCTCACTTAAGTGCGCTTAACCTCCGCCCCTGAAAGTGCCATGCCCACCTCTCAACATCCAATCAGCAACTAACATTTCAGTTGTATGTTCGTCTAATGCTTTGTAAATGTTACTGTTTGTTTCGGAATGTTGAGAGAACATTCAAATGTAACGTTCTCATAATATTTGAAAATTATCAAATGGAATGTTTTTGAGCATTCAGAGAACATTCAGAAATAATATTTTTAGAAATCTCACAAAAACATTTATACACCCTTCATGGATTTTTTTTCCTGACGCTAATTTTTGTAAATGCACAGTAGCCCCGCCCTAGATTTTTTTTTCAATAATCCATTGTACATTGTTTCATATCAACTTGAAGCATTGATTCATCTGATATTATTGTATCTAATAATGTTTGTTCATTCAGCACTTTTCACTGCTAATATTGTTATATAAAATGTTATTTAGTTAAATTGTTAATATATCAAAATGTAGTTGTTCATCAAGTGTATAATGCATAATATTTAGTTGATATGTTAATATTTATATCAATATTTGAGTAGACGGTGCATAAAAATAACTTTATTTGA
Source organism: Gobio occitaniae (assembly GCA_033150135.1). Lineage (NCBI taxonomy): Eukaryota > Metazoa > Chordata > Actinopteri > Cypriniformes > Gobionidae > Gobio > Gobio occitaniae. The sequence goes on from JARQWZ010001699.1 coordinate 31,534, forward strand.
CATTTTATGCAATATAATACTACTGCTAGACATCATAAAACTGTCCAACATTCAGCACTGCTTACTGTTAGTATTGGTAATATTTCTAGGTTCTTATTATATAATGTTTCATTTAGTTAATTTGTTAATATTTATATAAATGTGTCATTTTGTTCGTACAGTATTTTGAGAACAAATACAGGTTAATACAAAAAAATTTATGAATTCAGTTTAATTTGGATATCAGAACACATCAAATTTGGCATTAAGGATTTTCTTGATTAGTAATATATCCTTAAAACAACACATTTTACTTGAAAAGCTAGAGTTTTCAATATCGTTCTCAACCCATTGGCAAATTGTTGAAAAATGTTGCCTAAAAATACAATTTTAGCATAGTTCTGAAAGTGTAAATCTCTGTTTGCTCTGTCCTCAATAAATGACTCTTCCTCAGCATATTCGGGCGTGAGATGGGCCTGTGATGTTCCAGCAGACGCTCTCGAGTCTCTCTGCTGCTGTCAGTAAATCAGGTCAGCCGTGGGTTTGGCTCCAAACGCAGCTCATTCAATGAGCGCACATATCAGTTACCGTCCGTAACATGTCGTTCTGAAGCGATGCTCGAGATCTGGTCTGGCTTCCAGTCGTGTTGTGGATGTGCCGACTGGAGCAGAAGCGGCTGACTGTGTCTGATTGCCCTGAGCACACTCCTGTCCGCTGCCAACTCATGCAACCCTCGGGAAAGTCAGAATGACCATAATATACAGGCTATTTAACTATTCCCCTTTATTGGGGTTTATTGACACCAGCTACACTCTAAAAAACACCCAATTTGGGTTGTTTTCAACCCAAGGGCTGGGTAACACATGTTAGGTTAATTTAACCTAGCAAATTGGGTTGTTTATTTAACCCTTCAATGCATGACTGTTTTGCCAAACATTCTTACCTATTCGGGTCTTTAGCGACCCGGATCTACAACCCCAAATCAGAAAAAGTTGGGACAGTATGGAAAAAGTGATTTCTAAATTTACTTTGACTTGTATTTCATTGCAGACAATATTAAAAAAATATATTTCATGTTTTGTCTGGTCAACTTCATGTCATTTTTCCTCTTTCCTCTTTTCATCTTTCCTGTCATTCAGACCTGCAACACATTTAAAAATAAGTTGGGACAGTAAAGCATTTACCACTTTGTAATGTTGCCATTCCTTTTCACAACACTTAAAAGACGTTTAGGGACTGAAGACACCAAGTGATGAAGTGTTTCAGGTGTAATTTTGTCCCCTTCTTCCTGCAAACAAGTCTTAAGGTGGGCAACAGTACGGGGTCTTCGTTGTCGCATTTTGCGCTTCAAAATCCGCCGCACATTCTCTATTGGAGACAGGTCGGGACTGCAGGCAGGCCAGTCAAGTACCCGAACCCTCTTCCTCCACAGCCAGGACTTTGTAATGTGTGCAGAATGTGGTTTTGCATTGTCTTGTTGAAATATGCATGGACGTCCCTGGAAAAGATGTCTTCTTTTAGGCAGCATATTATGCTCCAAAATCTCTATGTACTTTTCAGCATTAATGGTGCCTTCACAGAAGTGCAAGTTACCTTTGCCAAGGGCACTGACACAACCCCATACCATGACAGACCCTGGCTTTTGTTGCTGGTAACAGTCTGGATGATCCTTTTCTTCTTTGGTCCGGAGCACACGGCGTCCATTCCTCCCAAAAAATACCTCAAATACTGATTCATCTGACCACAGTACACCTTTCCACTGTGTGATGGTCCATCCCAGATGCCTCCGAGCCCAGAGAAGTCGACGGCGCTTCTGGACACTGTTAACATAGGGCTTCCTTTTGGCACAGTACAGTTTTAACTGGCATTTGTGGATGTAACTACGTATTGTGGTACTTGACAAAGGTTTGCCAAAGTAGTCCTGAGCCCATGTGGTGATATCGCTTCTAGATGAATAACGATTCTTGATGCAGTGCCGCCTGAGGGATCGGAGATCACGGTTGTTCAGCTTAGGCTTGCGCCCTTGTCCTTTACGCACTGAAATTCCTCCAGATTCCTTGAATCTTTTAATTATGTTATGCACTGTTGAATGTGAAATATCCAAATCTCTTCCTATCTTTCTTTGAGGAACACTGTTTTTAAACATTTCAATAATTTTCTCACGTATTTGTTGGCAAACTGGCGATCCTCGGCCCATCTTTGCTCCTAAAGGATTAGACCTTTCTTGGATGCTGCTTTTGTACCAAATCATAATTACAATCACCTGTTGACATCACCTGTTTAAAATCACATCATTATTTAACCATTTTACCTCATTACTAGCCCTAAATTGCTCCTGTCCCAACTTTTTTTGAAATGTGTTGCAGGTCTGAATGACAGGAAAGGATGCATATTTACAAATTACATGAAGTTGACCAGAAAAAACATGAAATATTTTGTGTTCATACTGTCTGCAAGGAAATACAAGTCAAAGTAAATTTAGAAATCACTTCTTTTTTTTTTATTTGCGTTTTCCATACTGTCCCAACTTTTTCTGATTTGGGGTTGTATATCTAACATGGATAGATCTATACCTGTCGCGATAACATATAAAACTCCTGATATTGGAATAACAATTACAGAAGAATAAAATAAAACATATTTCGTTACCATTTGGAGCTTGGAAGGGTTCAGTTTGAGCAGATGTTTTATACCATCATCACTGTCCTCGTCAGAGCTCATTTCCCAGTACAGTCAGCATTTCCCTCATAGTCGCCATCTCAAACATATTCTCAAAACTCATTTTCAACGTCTTCAAAATCAATATTTTGATAACTGACAGCTTCCTTCACCAGATCCATCATCAAGTGACAGTGACAGTAATATTTGATTGCGTTCAGTACTGTCTCTGTAGTAAATCACTGAGCCATTTCAAGTTTTGCAGATTATATATATATTATCGTTTCGTTTTCTGTCTGAGGTAAATATGAGTGAAATGTCACTTCATCATTATGTATCAGACATCCTTGTGGAAAAAAGGTGAATTGCACTCATTTCGTCATTAGGTTATAGATTCATTTATTATTGTGCAGATAAAAAAATGCGTACAATCTTACACACCTCGGGTCGTTAGCGACCCTATACAATTTTGACAAAATACTAGTGGAAAAACAGGCATTCAATTATAATATTTTTTTTTTCTAGTTATATTGTTTAAAATGGATCGCTAAAGACCCGAGGTTTGCATTTAAGGGTTAACTCAGCATAGTTGATTCATTTTTACTATAATACTAGCTTATTTATTTTTTTACTTCATACATTAATTAATGTCTACGGATTAAAGGAACACTCCACCGTTTTTAGAAATAGGGCTTATTCAACATCTTTCCTACATTTAGATATGTGGGCAAATGCTATTTTGTATCAGTGCATGCATTGTTTTAGTTTGGCAGGGTCGCCGCTAGCTTAGTTTAGCATAATGAATGGAATCCTATGTTGCCAGCTAGCATGTCCCGAGTAAAATGATCAAACCCCCCCCCCCAAAAAAAACCTAAACTATATTATGGGGAAGCACAGGCGAAGCACTGCTACTTGGGCGCAGAGATATCACTGGGATTTCATGCGTTGCGTGATATTTCTGCGCCCGAGTAGCAGTGCTTCGCCTGTGCTTCCCCATAATATAGTCCCAAGTCAATATCTGCCTAGGAAATCGCCTAGTCTTAATCTGCATCGTTATTTATACTCGTTGTGAATACGCAGGCCACAAGAAGTAATTAGGTGTTTTTTTGTTTTGTTATTTGGATTACTTTTACTCTGGACATGCTAGCTGGCAACATAGGATTCCATTCATTATGCTAAGCTAAGCTAGAGGTGATCCTGCCAAACTAAAACAATGCATGCACTGGGACCAAATTGCATTTACCCACATATCTAAATGTAGGAAAGATGTTGAATAGGCCAAAGTATTTGTGAAGCCACAACACGCACAACCTTGAGGCGGATGTGCTACAACAGCAGAAGACCCCACCGGGTACCACTCATCTCCACTACAAATAGGAAAAAGAGGCAACAATTTGCACAAGCTCAACAAAATTGGACAGTTGAAGACTGTAAAAATGTTGCCTGGTCTGATGAGTCTGGATTTCTGTTGAGACATTCAGATGGTAGAGTCAGAATTTGGCGTAAACAGAATGAGAACACGGATCCATCATGCCTTGTTACCACTGTGCAGGCTGGTGGTGGTGGTGTAATGGTGTGGGGGATGTTTTCTTGGCACACTTTAGGCCCCTTAGTGCCAATTGGGCATGGTTTAAATGCCACGGCCTACCTGAGCATTGTTTCTGACCATGTCCATCCCTTTATGACCACCATGTCCCCATCCTCTGATGGCTACTTCCAGCAGGATAATGCACCGTCACAAAGCTCCAATCATTTCAAATTGGTTTCTTGAACATGACAATGAGTTCACTGGACTAAAATGGCCCCACAGTCACCAGATCTCAACCCAATAGAGCATCTTTGGGATGTGGTGGAACGGGAGCTTCGTGCCCTGGATGTGCATCCCACAAATCTCCATCAACTGCAAGATGCTCTCCTATCAATATGGGCCAACATTTCTAAAGAATGCTTTCAGCACCTTGTTGAATCAATGGCACGTAGAATTAAGGCAGTTCTGAAGGCGAAAGGGGGTCAAACACAGTATTAGTGTGTGTTCCTAATAATCCTTTAGGTGAGTGTAGTTGTTAATACATGTTGCCTACATTTAAGCTTGTTTAACAAATATTATAAGTAAAAATGAAACATTTAGAGGTAATTCAAGCAGTCTCTGTTGTCAGGGTTAAGTCATTTCATCCTTAGCTAAAACTGATCTGGATCCGCCAGACTACAGTAGTGTAATAGTACTTGAGACCAGACTTGGTCTTAAGACCATTTTTTGACGGTCTTGGTCTTGCCTTGGTCTCAACACACATTGGTCTTGGTCTCGGATTAGGTGGTCTTGACTACAACACTAGACCTCGGGATAAACAGAGAGATTAATATTAGCTGGGTAACACAAAAACTACCCAAACACTGAAAAAATTATCCCAAAAAAAGACCCAAATTGCTCAACCCAGGAGTTGGGTAGAAAAAATAACCCACGTTTTTTTACTGTATGTGCCTGAGCAAATTGAGAAAGATGCAAAATAACCCACAGCCGCCACCGATCTACTCACACTGCTCTGAGCGGGATGCATCGATTGGTTTAAATTTGTTAATTGATTTTCTTTGATGTTGAGCTTGTGTCCTCTCGGCCTGCCGGCTGTGTGGAATCTTCCTAGAAACGATCTGGGATGGATTCAGCACATGCCGCCAGAGGAAGAAGCCATGAGACCGATTATAGAACCATCAGAAGTGTCATAAAATCTCAGAGATCTGCCCAATAATGACAGAGAGGGAAGTCAAAGGGTACAAATGTCAAAACCTGCTTCTAAAAGTCCCTGGAAAGAATAACTCGGCTCACCGTTTGAACCCTTTCTGATCGATTTGAAATATTCCCGTTAATCCTGATGGAATCCGTGCGACACTCGACCAGGAGAGATCAGGCCATTTGGACAAACTCCTGTCCATAAATCATCATGCGCAGCGAGTCTTGCCAGGGTAAGCATGTTTGCGCTGACTTTGGAAAATAGGCAAAATCCCACAAGGCTTCAAGATCTCAATCCCATCTATATATTTACAGTCATTTTAGTTCAAATACATATTAGAATCACCATGTGCATCAGATCTGCTGGTCGTAAAACTGCCTCTGTATTAATCAAACACATGTTTATAGAAGGGAAATGATGCTCCATAGCCTGATGATGTAAATGTATTCTAATGGAAGGTGATGTTTGACATACAAGTGTTTTTCAGACACAGTTATTTGAATATTAATCCTCACTTATTCGTGGTTCTTTGTTCAAATAAATCTGATTAATTCCCCTGACATTATTATAGTATAAATCCTCCTCCATTACCCCGATCAAATAATGGAATATACACGTTTACATGGGTTTACATGGGAATTTATGGGTTTAACATGTGATCACATGGGAATATACACGTTTACATGGGTTTGACATGGGAATTTTAACCGTGTTTCACATGTGATCTTTGTTTCACATGTGATCACGTGTCCACATGGGTTTCACATGGGAATATACACGTTTAAATGGGTTATCATGGGAATTTATGGGTTTAACATGTGATCACATGTGAATATACACGTTTACATGGGTTTGACATGGGAATTTTAACCGTGTTTCACATGTGATCTTTGTTTCACATGTGATCACGTGTCCACATGGGTTTCACATGGGAATATACACGTTTAAATGGGTTTGCATGGGAATTTATGGGTTTAACATGTGATCACATGGGAATATACACATTTACATGGGTTTCAAATGGGAATTTTAACCGTGTTTCACATGTGATCACATGTCCACATGGTTTTCACATGGGAATATACACGTTTACATGGGTTTACTTGGGAATTTATGGGTTTAACATGTGATCACATGGGAATATATACATTTACATGGGTTTCAAATGGGAATTTTAACCATGTTTCACATGTGATCACGTGTCCACATGGGTTTCACATGGGAATATACACGTTTACATGGGTTTCACATGGGAATTTTAACCGTGTTTCACATGTGATCACGTGTCCACATGGGTTTCACATGGGAATATACACGTTTACATGGGTTTCACATGGGAATTTTAACCATGTTTCACATGTGATCTTTGTTTCACATGTTATCACGTGTCCACATGGGTTTCAAATGGGAATATACACGTTTACATGGGTTTTAACATGGGAATTTAAGGGTTTAAAATGAGTCACATGGGAATTTATGGGTGTGAATTTTTAATTTTATGTTTCACATGTGATCACATGGGAATATACACATTTACATGGGTTTCATTTGGGAATGTATGGGTTTCACATCTGATCACATGATAATTTTATACGTGTTTCACATGTGATGTTTTTTTCATGTGATCACATGGGAATTTTAACCGTGTTTCACATGTAATCTTTATGTTTTACATGTGATCACATGGGAATATACACGTTTACATGGGTTTCACATGTGATAACATATGCTTCACATGTGTAAATGTTCCAAAAGCACACATTTCCCATGCGTGCAAAACCCATGTTTCACATGTGATTCTTTTAACATGTTAAATTTCACATGTGCATGTCATTGGTCTCGTGACCACATGTGTTTTTGCACGTGAAGTTCATGTGTTTTTTTTCTGCAAGGGTGACAACCTGGATTTTTGATTTGACTAAACTTAAAATGTCAAGGTAGCACAAACTTACTTACACTTACTTTTTTTAAGTTGAAACAACCATTTTTTTTACAGCATACTTGTTTTGGAATGTACAGACAATATTAAAAAGTAACGTTCCCATTATATTTGCAGAAGATACAGTAGAATGTTCCCTTAACATTCACATAACCAAGACATTTTTTTTTTTTTACTTTGTTTTGAACAGTCTAAAATTATGTTCTTATAACTTAATGGGAACGTTTGCAAAGCGTTAGATGGGAACACATAAAACTGTACTTAAATCTGTCTTTATAAACAAAATACATTAAAATTGGAGGCAAATATCATATCTTTGCTGATGATGATGATACTGATGAAGATGTATGAACACTTGTTTGTTTGGGTTTTAGTGTTTTGCTTGAAAACGGCACGTTTGCAGTCAATCACTATTCAAGAGCTCATTATGGCTCATATTTGATAATATAGTTGTTCATGTTAAACATGATCATGATGCTGGTCTGGAGCTCGAGTCCAGTGTTTAATGAAAATGAAGCGACGTGTTGTGTGTCACAGCTCGAGTGCGAGCCCTTAGGAGTTATACGGCGGACTGGATGAATGTTTCCCACGTCGGATGAAGTGTGTTTGTTCAGGTGTGCTTCGGGTCATTCCACATCCATCATGGTCAGTCCATGGCCTGAGAAAGCCGAGCAATATTCATTCATCACGCTGATATAATGGAGAAGTATTACACTGGTAAGAGCTACCGGTCACAAACACACGTTCTGTCGTCTGATTGATAGCTTCGACTCTTTTATCCAGCAAACGCAAGAGTAACTTTGATATTGTTAGTGATATTTTGGATCGGATTATCCAGACATCATATATTAGAAAAATCATGAGTATCAAATATGATCTTCAGGCTTTTGATGAAGGTTCACATGATTGTATTATGTTTTAAAACTATAGAGCTTTGATCATAAAACTAAGCATTAAAATATCTTGCTGAGACACATTATTGGGCTGATTACACTGTTATAAAGATCTCATTGATTTACATTACATGCGATACTTTTTGTCCATATAAATATCCGCATCTGCTCCAACTTGCATATTTTTTCGGAATAAAATTGAGCTGTTTTTGTCCTCCATATCCACACTATATCAGATTATATGCCTGACACATCTAATATGATAGTCAACAAAATACACATATGCAAAACGGTTTATTTTTTCAAATATATTGTCTCAACTGTTCCCTTTCAGAAAATGGATTTTTCTACATCACTATCATTCAACATGTCCGGCTTTACGGGGTTTAAAGAATCCCAGAATCCCACCATATGTCACATTAGAGGTAAAATGGGAGGATGTTCCATGTCGACTCTCAGTGTTTCTTCTGGTCTGTTTTCATTTTGAGGCTTTCAGGGTTCAGAGAGTTTAGCTCAGGAGGTTTTGTGGACTGAGTTTGACCCAGTACAAAGGTTCAGTGGGGTAACTGGGACACACACACACACACACACACTGCATGTCACGTCTCTTGGAGGGCTCAGAAATAATGTCCTCAGATGGTCCCTGATCCTGAGCTAGTAAACACATGAGAGATTCAAACACCTGCCGCGCTGGTCTCTCTCTCTCTCTCACACACACACACACACACACACACACACACACACACACACACACACACACACACACACACACACACACACACACACACACACACACACACACACACACACACACACACACACACACACACACACACACACAGTATCTCTGTAAACACACTTATATTACACCAGCAGAGCACATGCACTATCACTTATTGCTGATAGAGCTCTACTAGAGCAGGTTTTTCTGCTTGGATGTTGATTATTTCCTCATATCCTCCATTGTTGCGGCTCCTCTCTTCCCAGTCTGTCAGTAACGCTCTGCCTCTATGAAGCCCCTCCTTCTGAAAAGCACACTGTGCTCTGATTGGTCGGCTGGAGCAGTGTTTTGTGATTGGTGTTTGAGGCAGTGTTGACAGAACCGGGCTAATATGGTCGTTTTGGACCAGCTGGAGTTTGTTTATTAGGCGAGCAGGGCAACCACCCAGTAGAGCATTACAATAATCTAGCCTTGAGGTGGAGAGGATCAGGATGTGTTTGTTCCCGGAAGAAAACTCAAGACTAGGCGTTTCAGGGAGTTCAGGAAGAGTGCGCAAAGACGTGTTCCTGGAACAACATGTCAGAGGGAAATGATGGAGGAATAACAGCAGCTAAACCAGTTTGTAAGCCAAAACTTAGATCTGATTGGTTGATTGTTCCAGGAACAAGTTGTACTTGGTAAAATCCCGTTCACCGCACACTGATATAGAGAAGATTAGAGAAGGTTTTTCATGCTCTAACAGCAACACTACACACTCGAGACAGACGGGGACATTCTGTTCATCTCTCTAAACTTCTGTCGTTTTGAAAGTGTCAATCATGTGAGGTTAGTGTTGAAAGTTTAAATGATTGAAATAGAATCTTTTGTAATATTCTAAATGTAAAAAACATTTTTTTTTTTTTTTTTTTTTTTTTTTTAAATACTGGCCCCAAACCTTTGAGTAAAATGGCTCTAGAAAGGCCCTTTAACTGTTATATATATACACTCACCTAAAGGATTATTAGGAACACACACTAATACTGTGTTTGACCCCCTTTCGCCTTCAGAACTGCCTTAATTCTACGTGGCATTGATTCAACAAGCTGCTGAAAGCATTCTTTAGAAATGTTGGCCCATATTGATAGGAGAGCATCTTGCAGTTGATGGAGATTTGTGGGATGAACATCCAGGGCACGAAGCTCCCGTTCCACCACATCCCAAAGATGCTCTATTGGGTTGAGATCTGTGGGGGCCATTTTAGTTCAGTGAACTCATTGTCATGTTCAAGAAACCAATTTGAAATGATTGGAGCTTTGTGACGGTGCATTATCCTGCTGGAAGTAGCCATCAGAGGATGGGGACATGGTGGTCATAAAGGGATGGACATGGGCAGAAACAATGCTCAGGTAGGCCGTGGCATTTAAACCATGCCCAATTGGCACTAAGGGGCCTAAAGTGTGCCAAGAAAACATCCCCCACACCATTACACCACCACCACCAGCCTGCACAGTGGGAACAAGGCATGATGGATCCATGTTCTCGTTTTGTTTACGCCAAATTCTGACTCTACCATCTGAATGTCTCAACAGAAATCCAGACTCATCAGACCAGGCAACATTTTTCCAGTCTTCAACTGTCCAATTTTGGTGAGCTGGTGCAAATTGTCGCCTCTTTTTCCTATTTGTAGTGGAGATGAGTGGTACCCGGTGGGGTCTTCTGCTGTTGTAGCCCATCCGCCTCAAGGTTGTGTGTGTTGTGGCTTCACAAATGCTTTGCTGCAGACCTCGGTTGTAACGAGTGGTTATTTCAGTCAAAGTTGCTCTTCTATCAGCTTGAATCAGTCGGCCCATTCTCCTCTGACCTCTAGCATCAACAAGGCATTTTCTCCCACAGGACTGCTGCATACTGGATGTTTTTCCCTTTTCACTCCATTCTTTGTAAACCCTAGAAATGGTTGTGCGTGAAAATCCCAGTAACTGAGCAGATTGTGAAATACTCAGACCGGCCCGTCTGGCACCAACAACCATGCCACGCTCAAAATTGCTTAAATCTCCTTTATTTCCCATTCCGAC
>JARQWZ010001699.1:45000-145000 GCA_033150135.1 Gobio occitaniae
GAAACACGAGCAGAACAAATGTGTGTGTAAATCGTTCGTAAAGCCACTCCGACATAAATTTTCGGAATCACAAAAATGTTCGTATTTTCAAAATGTTAGTTGGTACAAAAGAAATGTACACCTGCTCCCTAAAACATGTGACCGTTCTGTGTTCTCATTTAGGCAAACTGACGACATTGCATTTTGATGAACTATGTACCATAATAATATTTCAAGAGTTGATTTGCCCTGTTTTTTTTTTTACTGTAAAACGTTGGGTAATATGCAGTGCTCGTCACTGTTACTTTTTACCCGGCCGTCCAATCACAGTGGAGGAGGGGCGGGACAAAAACTACACCGACCAATCATCCCACTTGTACACCGACTGAACAACAACAATGGAGAAGTTAATACTGCTTTAACTGCATTTTTATACTCAGTATCAGTGTTGGCGGTAACGCATTACAAGTAACTTGAGTTACGTAATAAAATTACTTTTTCAAGTAACTAGTAAAGTAACGCATTACTTTTCGAATTTACAACAAAATATCTGAGTTACTTTTTCACATTAATTTGACTGACAGCTCTCCTGCCCCATGTTGAGAAAAATAAGTGCAGAGGCGTGTGTGTGTGTGTGTGTGTGTGTGTGTGTGTGTGTGTGTGTGTGTGTGTGTGTGTGTGTGTGTGTGTGTGTTTGCCAAGTGCCAAAAAATTTTTGTACCATTCCGATGAAGTAAAAAAAACTATAAATGTAAAAATGTTTGCTAAAAAAAAAAAAGACCAAATAGCACCAGAGGGTACATTCCTATTACTTTTTCAGGCCTGGAAAACTATTTTAACTGCTTATGCTCTGGGACCATTTTGGGGGATTACCGTCTGGATGTGGCCGACCCAAATGTAAAAGCTTCCCATACACACATACAGTGTCTCTAAATACACAATACTGGTGAAATTTTACATGAAACACTTTGAAGTTTGATAAACCACTGCTAAAAGTGATACACATGTAAGTATTTGTTGTCTGAGCTGTATATAATATAAAGTATAGTATTATAAATTAATTTTTGAGAGTGTGAAACTCAGGCCTTGTGAGCTCTAGCACCCTGCAGATAGTTTGGGCTGAAAATACTGGGAAAAAATGTTTTTTGTCTGTATCATGTTTGCCAGATTTTTACAAATGGCAAACAAATTGACACATGTCCAGTGTTTGCTGAGATATGCTGGAAACCCAAACGGTCTGCAGGGTGCTAGAGCACACAGGGCCTGAGTTACACACTTTCAAAAATAAATTAATAATTTTTTTTAAATATTTTATATGTTTATTATATCACACACAACATATACTATAATATGTATCACATTCAGCAGTGTTTTATGTAATTTCAGGGTTTTCTGTAAAATAATAATACATTTTATTTACAAAATGACACGGGCATATTGCATTTATACCACTGTATATGGGAATATTCCTCCATTCAGGTCCATTTGAATAAATCTTGTACACTTGATATAGACAAAATTATTTTCTCCAGTATTTCCTGTAATCTGGTGTTTACAGCCCAAACTGTCTGCAGGGTGCTAGAGCTCACAGGGCCTGAGTAACACTTTCAACAATGAATTTATAACCAAAAAAATCTAAAAGTGCCTCTTTTTTGGGGGGTTCTAACAGCTCAGACAACATATACTCACATGTTTATCACTTTTAGCAGTGGGTTATGAAACTTCAGAGGGTTTCCTGTACAATGACAGCAGTATTGTGTGTTTAGAGACACTGTGTGTGTGTATGGGAAGCTTTTACATTTGGGTCGACCAAATCCAGGCAGAAATGCTCCCAGAGTAATTTAGTGTAAATAAGTTACTTTGTGTAAAACAGTGATGCAAGTCTCCAGAAAGTAGACATTCGAGTAGACATATGAGGTCAGAGCTCCTCCACACACATTTAACATTTAAAATATATACTTGATGATGTCATTCCGGACCCTGATCAGGGTCTGCAGAGGTTAAGAGGTTAAAATCATGCCCTGTTTTGTCTATTTCCCTCATACCTGTGAGTGTAACTTTTATGCACATTTTTCCCACCAAGTCACGTTGGTTTTAAGTTACATTGTATTGTGAGTTTCAAATGATTTCAAATCAAATTCAAATGATTCCCAAAAATGAAAATTAGCCCATGATTTACTCGCCCTAAAGTCATCCGAGGTGTATATGACATAGTTATATTAAAAATGTTCTGGCTAATCCAAGCATTATAATAGCAGTAATAGTTGCTCTGTTTTTGAAGTCCATAAAAACTGCATCTGTGGGTCATATAACTGCTCCACGCGGCTCTGGGGTGTTAATAAAGGCCTTCTGAACCGAATCGATGCGTTTGTGTAAGAAAAATATCCATATTTAAAAATGTATTTCATTTTTTTCTATGGCTCTGCATCAGCCGCGACATAACTTCGGGCGAATAAAGTCAAAATACCGGCGCCATCATAGATATATACATAGATTCCTCATTAGTGTCTGCGCTGATCGGTCGAATGAGGCATCTACGTATATACAGTATATCTATGATCGCGCCAGTATTTTGACCTTATTCGCCGGAAGTTATGGCGCTGGGAATACTAGATGACATTTGTCTGATAAGAGGTAAAAAAATAACATTAATACTGTTGGGTTTCCCACAGAAACCGATGGTTTAGTGTCTTAAGACCACGAGCCGCATGGTTTAATAAGGATTCGTATGTCTGTGTGTTTTTACTCTCATTGCTCTCATACTCTAAAATATCCCCATTGGCATCATTATACGACTATCACACTGTTAAAAATCTTCATTTGTGTTCTACTGAAGAAACACACACACCTACATCTCTGATGCCCTGGGAAGATAAACATAAACATTTCGTTTTTGGGTGAACTATCCCTTTAAGGCTGACCTATTAATTCATGATAATTATCCAAAAGAAATAACTTGCACCTCATTCATTTTGTAAGAGTAAGTGTAGAACTGTGTGTCTTCATATATAAAGTCAGACTTGGTCAGGAAACATTAAGTTTGTAAATGTAAACAGTTGACAATCACACGACTGATATCAGGCAGATCTGGAATGGAACAAAAGCTCTTGTCAGGGCGTAAAGCGAAGCGGCTGATGTAGAGATAGCAAGGTTATCCAGAGATGTGTGATGACAGGTCGATGTGCTCGGAGACGGTCATATATCCTCCTCTAGCCTGAAGTCAAGTGCAGATATAAGTCCTCCATTGTGCTGTTGTGTTACACCTCCGTCTCTCCCGATGGAGGTGGACACACTGTGGTGTTTTTGTTGGATCCGTCTTCTCTATATTTGAAAGGTCTAATCAAAAAAGAATTTCACCCGAAAGGGATGAAAACAAGCCGCTGTCCTCATTGACAAACGCATAAAGCAATATGGGGTTTCCCTCGCAGAATTGATGTGCACAAGGGCGATTGTGTTTTTAAATTGACAAAGACGGATTTTCATGATATTCAGTTCTTGTTTGGTCCTCCTACACCCTTTTTCCACCGAGGAAGTGCTGGTGCTGGTTCGGAGCCTAGTTTCAAATCAGTTCTTTGTCTTTCCACACCCAAAGCACCAGCTCTGAAGCAGGAGAAGCGGTTCTTAAAGGGTTAGTTCACCCAAAAATGTAAATTCTGTTATTAATTACTTACCCTCATGTCGTTGGACCTCCGTCAGACCTCCGTTCATCTTCAGACACAAATGAAGATATTTTAGTGTAAAGCTGATGCTCTGAAACGCCTCCATTGGCTCAATGCACGGTTCACTCTCAAGACCCTTAAAAGACACTAAAGACTAAAGTTACAAAGTCCATCTCACTACAGTGGCTCTACAATAACTTTATGAATCGGCGAGAATAGTTTTTGTGCGCAAAAAAACCCTAAATAACGACTTATATAGTGATGACGATTTCAAAACACGGCATCATGAAGCTTCGAAGCGTTATGAATCAGTGAGTCGATTCAGCAGTTTGAAGCGTTATGAATCAGTGAGTCGATTCAGCAGTTTGAAGCGTTATGAATCAGTGAGTCGATTCAGCAGTTTGAAGCGTTATGAATCAGTGAGTCGAATCAGCAGTTTGAAGCGTTATGAATCAGTGAGTCGATTCAGCAGTTTGAAGCATTATGAATCAGTGAGTCGATTCAGCAGTTTGAAGCGTTATGAATCAGTGAGTCGATTCATGATTCGGATCGCATGTCAAACCGCCAAACTGCTGAAATTTGGCGATTCAAACCGCTGAATCGACTCACTGATAAGGTTGCTGGTTCGATCCCAGCGGTCACCACCAGTGTGTTGCTCCAGGGGGATTGTCCCTGTAATAAGGGCACTGTAAGTTGCTTTGGATAAAAGCATCTGCCAAATATATAAATATGTATTATGGCAGGGCATTAACAGTATGCATTACAATCCGCGGAATTAGTAATTTGGTAGTTTGTTTTTGTATTTCTGGCGGTATTATTTTGCTCCTGATCTTCTAATAGTGCTAACAACTTGTACAAAATACACATTCTTGGAAGAGAATTATAATTCTTGTCTTATCAAGTTTTTGTACCCGATCTGATCTAATATAAATAACACCAACTTTGCTGTTGATGGCACACTTTGTAGAATATATATATATATATAGGCCTAATTTCATATAATAGCCCATAAACTGTTACAGAATGTATAAATTACTTTTGATATAATTCGTATTACTATTTATTTATATTTGAAAGTGTCATTAATGTAAAATGCTAAAAATATTCTAATCATAATTTTATTTGGACAATTTAGTAGAATAATTGAATAACTGAATCCCATTAAAAGATAATCATCTGAAAGGTAATTGTTTAATGACTTATGTACAAGCATATCAATATTTACTTATTTAATTGCCCATATTTTAATTGAAGATTTGTATAATAAAAAAATAAAAAAAGATTTTGTCTTAATAGAATCCACTCAGTTGATCTATAGGGTTTAATGAAAGTGAAGATGCCTGAGATGTACATCTAAATCATGAAACTATTAAATAATAGCCCTGTTAATTAATAACTATTACATTTAAAAACAATAACACCAGTAACAACATGCCACTTGGGGCCTTCTGTGCCAAATATGGCTGGTTCATCTTACCCCAAGAGTCAACTTCAAAATAAAAGCTATAACAAAAAAAAAAGTGTCCACAAATCCCTCATTAACAAATAGACACAAAAACTTTGATATTCAACATACAATGTCATAGATCACTATTTTCGATAGACACAAAATTAGATCAAAACTGTTTTGACTGACTAGTCAGAGCAAGATGGATCATTTGTATGTACAAGCACCCAATCCTCGACCCCAGCGCCCCTTTTTTTGGGTTTGGGCCACTGCCCCTCAAAATGTCTGTGCATGGCCCTGTATCATGGGTTAGGTCCGAATCCACATCTCTGCGTTTTCAAGAACGTCCACATACGAAACAATCAGCGTCCGAATCGGCCTTCAGAGTGTGTTTTGATGTCCGTATTCTCCTTTCTGAAGCATTATTGAGAGTGTTTCATCACACGTCTGTAACTGTGGGTGTTCACGTATGTGCTTGACATGTACAGGCGTGTGCAGCTGTTGCGGTTCTGCACGTCTCGTGTTGCGTCTAGACACGCGTGATGGAGAACACGTCAATCTGAGCACGTCTCTCCTGTCAAGTGTCCAGAACGGGCTTTGAGGGATTTGATGAAGGGCCCGTTTGTGCTCGAACGCTCCGGGGCTTTCAATCAGCGTCCCGGTGGACGGCCTGCGGAAGAGCACGTCAGCGGCCCGATAAGAAGACCGGTCGGGTGAGATTTTGGGGAGATTTAGTCGCGTGACGTAATCCCAGTCCCTAAAACTCCCCGAAAGGCGATTGATGGGGGCTGGAGAGCGCCATTCATCAAGCCGTAAAAGCTCTCCAGAACATGTCCGGGGTGAAGAGGGCCTGCTTTGTTTTTATGGGGGTTGTTCCTGATGGAGGGCGGTGGAGGTATGTGAGTGTTTTAGGGCCCCTGAACTCCTCCTGCTCATATAACAGGACACTATATTTCAGGACTCTGACCCTCGGTAGGAACATGCGAGGATCCCAGCTGGAAGAATCAAACATCTGTTCACTGTATTCACCTGATTTTGCTCGGTTTTTCTGCAAATGTGCAGAGATTTCCCCATTCATTTGCAACCATAGACTGCATCAGAGGTGGACAAAGCACACAACTCCTTTACACTCTAAAAAAGCCTGGGTTGTTTTTTGCAATTGGGTTTTAACTCAGCGGTTTTGGTTAAATGTTTGCCTAAAACAATCCAATCGCTGGGTTAAAACAAACCAATCGCTGTGTTAAAACAATCCAATCGCAGGGTTAAAACAAACCAATCGCTGTGTTAAAACAACCCATTTGCTGGGTTAAAACAACCCAATCGCTGGGTTAAAACAACCCAATCGCTGGGTTAAAACAATTCAATCGCTGTGTTAAAACAATCCAATCGCTGTGTTAAAACAACCCAATCGCTGTGTTAAAACAACCCATTTGCTGGGTTAAAACAATCCAATCGCTGGGTTAAACCAACCCATTTGCTGGGTTAAAACAATCCAATCGCTGGGTTAAAACAAACCATTCACTGGGTTAAAACAATCCAATCGCTGTGTTAAAACAACCCAATCGCTGGGTTAAAACAATTCAATCGCTGTGTTAAAACAATCCAATCGCTGTGTTAAAACAACCCAATCGCTGTGATAAAACAATTCAATCGCTGTGTTAAAACAATCCAATCGCTGTGTTAAAACTACCCAATCGCTGTGTTAAAACAATCCAATCGCTGCGTTAAAACAACCCAATCATTGGGATAAAACAACCCAATCACTGGGTTAAAACTACCCAATCGCTGTGTTAAAACAACCCAATCGCTGTGTTAAAACAATCCAATCGCTGTGATAAAACAACCCAATCTCTGGGTTAAAACAATCCAATTGCTGGGTTAAAACAAACCATTCGCTGTGATAAAACAACCCAATCGCTGTGATAAAACAACCCAATCGCTGTGTTAAAACAACCCAATCACTTGGATAAAACAACCCAATCCCTGGGTTAAAACTACCCAATCGCTGTGATGAAACAACCCAATCTCTGTGTTAAAACAATCCAATCGCTGTGTTAAAACAATCCAATCGATGTGTTAAAACAACCCATTTGCTGGGTTAAAACAACCCAATCGCTGGGTTAAAACAATTCAATCGCTGTGTTAAAACAACCCAATCGCTGGGTTAAAACAACCCAATCGCTGGGTTAAAACAATTCAATCGCTGTGTTAAAACAATCCATTTGCTGGGTTCAAACAATCCAATCGCTGGGTTAAAACAACCCAATCGCTGTGTTAAAACAACCCAATCATTGGGTTAAAACAACCCAATCGCTGTGTTAAAACAACCCAATCATTGGGATAAAACAACCCAATCACTGGGTTAAAACTACCCAATCGCTGTGTTAAAACAATCCAATCGCTGTGTTAAAACAACCCAATCGCTGGGTTAAAACAACCCAATCGCTGTGTTAAAACAACCCAATCGCTGTGTTAAAACAATCCAATCGCTGGGTTCAAACAATCCAATCGCTGTGTTAAAACAACCCAATCGCTGAGTTAAAACAACCCAATCGCTGTGTTAAAACAATCCAATCGCTGGGTTCAAACAATCCAATCGCTGGGTTCAAACAATCCAATCGCTGTGTTAAAACAACCCAATCGCTGTGTTAAAACAATCCAATCGCTGGGTTAAAACAACCCAATCGCTGGGTTCAAACAATCCAATCGCTGGGTTAAAACAACCCAATCGCTGTGTTAAAACAACCCAATCACTTGGATAAAACAACCCAATCCCTGGGTTAAAACTACCCAATCGCTGTGATGAAACAACCCAATCTCTGTGTTAAAACAATCCAATCGCTGTGTTAAACAAATCCAATCGATGTGTTAAAACAACCCATTTGCTGGGTTAAAACAACCCAATCACTGGGTTAAAACAACCCAATCGCTGGGTTAAAACAACCCAATCGCTGGGTTAAAACAATTCAATCGCTGTGTTAAAACAATCCAATCGCTGGGTTAAAACAATTCAATCGCTGTGTTAAAACAATCCAATCGCTGTGTTAAAACAACCCATTTGCTGGGTTAAAACTACCCAATCGCTGGAATAAAACAACCTAATCGCTGTGTTAAAACTACCCAATCGCTGGAATAAAACAACCCAATCACTGGGATAAAACAACCCAATCGCTGTGTTAAAACTACCCAATCGCTGCGTTAAAACTACCCAATCACTGGGATAAAACAACCCAATCGCTGTGTTAAAACTACCCAATCGCTGTGTTAAAACTACCCAATCGCTGTGTTAAAACTACCCAATCGCTGTGATAAAACAACCCAATCGCTGTGTTAAAACAACCCAATCTCAGGGTTAAAACAACCCATTCGCTGTGTTAAAACTACCCAATCGCTGTGTTAAAACTACCCAATCGCTGGAATAAAACAACCCAATCTCTGTGTTAAAACAATCCAATCGCTGTGTTAAAACAACCCATTTGCTGGGTTAAAACTACCCAATCGCTGGGATAAAACAACCCAATCGCTGTGTTAAAACTACCCAATCGCTGGAATAAAACAACCCAATCACTGGGATAAAACAACCCAATCGCTGTGTTAAAACTACCCAATCGCTGCGTTAAAACTACCCAATCACTGGGATAAAACAACCCAATCGCTGTGTTAAAACTACCCAATCGCTGTGTTAAAACTACCCAATCGCTGTGTTAAAACTACCCAATCGCTGTGATAAAACAACCCAATCGCTGTGTTAAAACAACCCAATCTCAGGGTTAAAACAACCCATTCGCTGTGTTAAAACTACCCAATCGCTGTGATAAAACAACCCAATCGCTGTGTTAAAACAACCCAATCTCAGGGTTAAAACAACCCAATCGCTGTGTTAAAACAACCCAATCTCAGGGTTAAAACAACCCATTCGCTGTGTTAAAACAACCCAATCTCAGGGTTAAAACAACCCAATCTCTGGGTTAAAACATCATCAGTTTTGTAATTGTCATGTCCTCCACCTGCCCCTTGTTCTCCTCGTCTGCTCTGTGTTTTAATCCCTCAGTGTTTGTCGGTTCTCGTTCATGTTTGACGTGTCTAAAGTGTTCCTGAGTTTTGTTATTAAAAGTTCCTGTTTCCTGTTCTCCTCGTCTCCGTGAGCTCATTGCCTGCGCGTAAACCGTAACATTAATGTTTATTTATTTATGACTCTCCAAGACATTTTATAGGGTTATGTGGTTTTTGTTCTAATATTCAGTGAGTTTTTGTGTCTTTTCTCAAATGTTTCCGCTGTAGTTTATTAATCCAACTACTAATGGAGGTCAAATATGACCAGTGATTTAGCTGAGCTTGAATTAAGAAATTCAAGGAAAATCTGAATCTAGATATAAAGGTCAGGGTTTTTTTTCCCCAAATGCCAGAATCATTCCATCTTGACAGACACAGTATTATACATTCCCAGCCCAGGCATTGTGTTAGTCCTTTAACGTGATGGATTTATTCATTTATAGTGCTGTCAGTCAGTTATGTGTAGTTACACATTAAGCTGCGTTAAACCCACTAGTAAGTGAGCTCTAGGCTAATGACAGCGTGTGGTTGGAGAAGGCAGAGGATCAGTTATTATCATGCACTTAACATCCTGAGATGACGGATTAATGGACGAGAGCGGCCCTCCCTGTGCTTTTAAAGCCTCTCGTCATCCATAAGAATTCCTTATCTTCCCTCTCTTCCCTCTAGCGTTTCACAAGCTGACGGTTTTTTACACAGGTTATAGTTTATTGCATTGTTATCATTTTCATTTGTGTATTTTATTATAGCCCAAGCATACATAGAGGTCTATAGATGTGAATAATAAATCAGCCCCGTTGAAGATTCCCGCGATCATGCTTTTCTGGCGTTTCATTTAAACAGGGGTTCCGCCAGTAGAGGGCGCTGTGACAATGACGTACATCTGAGTGAATGAGTGAAAGAAGCCCAGCTTTCGTGAAAACGAAGGCATTGGCATTGCATCGTCTACTCTTTAAACAGCATTATGGTGAAAATGGCAACATGATGGCCTAAAACACTGTGTTTCCGCTCATCCAGTTTGGAATGTGTTTCAGATTTTTCACTGCAGCGTTTTCTCCGTATTTACGATTCTTTGCAGCCTTTGATCACTGCCTACCCAGCTAACAGTTTTTGGTTCCCAAAACTAACGTTCTGGGAATAATCCCAAAACATGTATTTGTAATGATTGTTTTAGTTAGCCAGGAAAGTTATGTTACGAAAATAAAAAAAACTTTAAGGTTTGCAGAACATCCCCTTAACCTTCTCGTAATGTTCCCAGAATGTTTCCTTAATGTTCCCAGAATGTTCCCTTAATGTTCCCAAAACGTTCTTGTAATATGTTCCCAGAACGTTCCCTTCATGTTCCCAGAACTTTCCCTTCATGTTCCCAGAACTTTCCCTTAATGTTCCCAGAAGGTTCCCTTTATGTTCCCAGAAGGTTCCTGTAATGTTCCCTCCTTGTTCCCAGAAGGTTCCCGTTATGTTCCCTTCATGTTCCCAGAACGTTCCCTTCATGTTCCCAGAAGGTTTCCTTCATATTCCCAGAACTTTAACTTTATATTCCCAGAACGTTCCCTTAATGTTCCCAGAACATTCCTGTAATGTTCCCAGAACGTTCCTGTAATGTTCCCAGAATGTCCCTTTAATGTTCCCAGAACTTTTCCTTAATGTTCCCAGAACGTTCCTGTAATGTTCCCAGAATGTTCCTTTAATGTTCCCAGAACTTTTCCTTAATGTTCCCAGAACGTTCCCGTAATGTTCCCAGAATGTTCCTGTAATGTTCCAAGAACGTTCCTTTAATGTTCTCAGAGCATTCCAGTAATGTTCCCAGAAGGTTCCCAGAACGTTCCCGTAATGTTCCCAGAAGGTTCCCTTAATGTTCCAAGAACGTTCCTTTAATGTTCCCAGAGCGTTCTAGTAATGTTCCCAGAAGGTTCCCTTAATGTTCCCAGAAGGTTCCCTTAATGTTCCCAGAACGTTCCCATAATGTTCCCTTCATGTTCCCAGAAAGTTCCCGTAATGTTCCGAGAACGTTCCCTTTATGTTCCGAGAACATTCCCGTAATGTTCCCTTCATATTCCCAGAATGTTACCTTTATTTTCCCAGAACGTTCCCGTTATCTTCCCAGAACGTTCCCTTAATGTTCCCAGAATGTTCCCAGAATGTTCTCGTAATATTCCCAGAAGGTTCCCTTCATATTCCCAGAACATTACCTTTATGTTCCCAGAACGTTCCCTTAATGTTCCATCATATTTATTTGACATATTCTTCCGTGTCCCTCCAGCGCGTGCAGATCAGGGACGCGCAGTACAGAAAGTTACAAACCCACGTATTTATGATCTGTATGCTTTTCATCCTACGCTTAACCTATTTTTAGCTATAAAATTGGATTGATCTGAAAATTATAATGCGTTTTGACTGATTTAATCTAGGTTCTAATAAACTGTATCAGCAAAATATACTGAAAAAAATGACACATTTCAGCATAAAATTTCAGTTATAAAAATTAAACCTAAAAATGACCTGACCTTAGTAGGGGAATGATGTACAATATCCTTCCCTGGAAACCGAACTCGACACCATTATGACTAACAGTTTGCTATGAAGTATTTCTTACTAATGCAAGGTGGTGTTTGATCCGGAGCAGACTGGTGGGCGTGGACGGCAACATGCCCAGTGCATTATGGGGGTTGAAGTTATCCTACCTATTTTGCAAAAGGGAATACAACAGCTTTTTATCTCTGTTTTCTCAAGTCAGAAGCACTGATTTCAAAATGGCAGCCAAGTTTTATAGAACACCCATTCAGCGCCAGCGGTGAAGTACATCTTTCAGTGTTGTTTAATTCAAAAAATACAGATTTTATTTACATTTTACTTACTCATGTACTTGCATGTTTTTCAGTGAACCCGGAGACACACAGTTGAACAAATGAACAACTATTAGTGAACAGTTAATAATTGACCAAATGTAAAGTTCTGTGAACTGCTTCTTACTCATATTCTCCACAGTTTGGTTCAGAGAAAAAGCGCTGATGTTGTGACTGTATGTTTTATTCATAAAATTAAATGATTTTGGCACAAGACAGCAGTTTATAGGTTTATTCAGTAGTCTCTTTACTCTGGTCTGGTGTCTGCCATCTAAATCCACACCCATGTCATCAGAAAGATCATTCCAGAGCATGAATATAACAATCACCGCAATTATTTTTTTTCAAACATGCCCGTCAACATGTTCCTCGTACTGTCTTTCCCAGGCAAGACAAAGCCCTTATTGAGACGGGACCACACAGAGTTATAGTGCCTGCAGAGGGCCGCTGGCGTCAGATCGACCCGCGCCGGCAAACCATCCATTATTATCAGCTGCGCTATGACAGGCTGTCATCTCTTGGCTTACAGAAAGGAAACGCTTGACTGACTGAAATACCCTTCAGCACATCTCGGCGAGAGGAACGTGTACGTGAAGACAATGGAGCGCTTGAGTATGAGTTCTCGAGCATCCCGTGTCTCTATCTCTGTCTGACAATAGGGGTGGAGGACAATGGTGTGTTGTGTGAGGTGTTGCTCGACTGCTGAGGTTTTATGTCAGGCCTGTGTGGTCTGTCGATTGAGACAAGAGAAAAGTTACTGCTAGAGATGGCCAGGATATCCTTATTAGTTATTAGACCTGCTTGATATGGTGCTCCAGACATGAATGATTCCTCAAATCGTGTGTGTTGTTGTGTTGTTACTTTACTGAGCGATCAGAGGCACCATTTTCACCTGGTGGGCTAGGACACACTAGCAACTGCATAGCAACACCTTAACAACGGCATTGCACCATCCTTGAAACACACTCACAACTGCATAGCAACACCCGAGAAACCACACACACCCTAGAAACCACCAAGCAACTGCATAGCAACACCCTAACAATGGCATTGCACCATCCTTGAAACACCCTAGCAACTGCATAGCAACACCCGAGAAACCACACAAACACCCTAGAAACCACCAAGCAACTGCATAGCAACACCCTAACAATGGCATTGCACCATCCTTGAAGCACCCTCGCAACTGCATAGCAACACCCGAGAAACCACACAAACACCCTAGAAACCACCAAGCAACTGCATAGCAACACCCTAACAATGGCATTGCACCATCCTTGAAACACCCTCGCAACTGCATAGCAACACCCGCAAAACCACACAAACACCCTAGAAACCACCAAGCAACTGCATAGCAACACCCTAACAATGGCATTGCACCATCCTTGAAACACACTCACAACTGCATAGCAACACCCGAGAAACCACACACACCCTAGAAACCACCAAGCAACTGCATAGCAACACCCTAACAATGGCATTGCACCATCCTTGAAACACCCTAGCAACTGCATAGCAACACCCGAGAAACCACACAAACACCCTAGAAACCACCAAGCAACTGCATAGCAACACCCTAACAATGGCATTGCACCATCCTTGAAGCACCCTCGCAACTGCATAGCAACACCCGAGAAACCACACAAACACCCTAGAAACCACCAAGCAACTGCATAGCAACACCCTAACAATGGCATTGCACCATCCTTGAAACACCCTCGCAACTGCATAGCAACACCCGCAAAACCACACAAACACCCTAGAAACCACCAAGCAACTTCATAGCAATACCTGAAAAACCACACAAAACACCATAGACACCTAGCAATGCAAAACTACTCAAGACACATCACCTAGAACACCCTAGCAACTGCAATAGCAATACCCTAGAAACCACACAAACACCATAGACACCTAGCAATGCAGAACTACTGAAGACACATCACCTATAACACCCTAGCAACTGCATAACAACAACCTAGAAAACACACAAACACCATAGACACCTAGCAATGCAGAAGTACTCAAGACACATCACCTAGAACACCCTAGCAACGGCATAGCACAACCATAGAAACCACACAAACACCATAGACACCTAGCAATGCAGAACTACTGAAGATACATCACCTAGAACACCTTAGCAACTGCATAGCAACACCCTAGAAACCACACAAACACCATAGACACCTAGCAATGCAGAACTACTGAAGATACATGACCTAGAACACCCTAGCAACTGCATAGCAACACCCTAGAAACCACAAAAACACCATAGACACCTCCTAGAAACAGCACAAAATTCCCTAGAAACTACCTAGTAACTGCATAACAACAGCCTAGAAAAAACACAAACACCATAGACACCTAGCAATGCAGAACTACCCAAGACACTCTAAAAATCACATAGAACACCCTAGCGACTACATAGCCTTAGAAACCACAAAAAGCCATAGACACCTCCTAGAAACAGCACACAATTCCCTAGAAACCACCTAGTAACTGCATAACAACACCCTAGAAACCACACAAACACCATAGACACCTCCCAGCAATGGCATAGCATCATCCTTGAAACCGCACAAAACACCCAAGTAACCACCTAGTAACTGCATTGCAACACCCTAGAAACCACACAAGCACCATAGACACCAAGCAATGCAGAACTACACAAGACACATCACCTAGAACACCCTAGCAACTGCATAGCAACACCCTAGAAACCACACAAACACCATAGACACCAAGCAATGCAGAACTACACAAGACACATCACCTAGAACACCCTAGCAACTGCATAGCAACACCCTAGAAACCACACAAACACCATAGACACCTAGCAATGCAGAACTACACAAGACACATCGCCTAGAACACCCTAGCAACTGCATAGCAACACCCTAGAAACCACACAAACACCATAGACACCTAGCAATGCCGAACTACACAAGACACATCGCCTAGAACACCCTAGCAACTGCATAGAAACACACTAGAAACCACACAAACACCATAGACACCTAGCAATGCAGAACTACACAAGACACATCGCCTAAAACACCCTAGCAACTGCATAGAAACACCCTAGAAACCACACAAACACAGAACTACTCAGGACCCTCTGGGAACCACCCAGAACACAGAAACAACCACCTAGCAATGCCCAAACAACCACTCAGAAAACTCTAGCAACCAACTAGCAAGTACATAGCAGCAACATCTTCGAAACCTCCAAGCAACCCTTCAGAAAACCATAGAAACCACCCAAAACATCCTTGAAACCTCCGAGTAACTCCCTAGAAACCATCCAGAACACTTGCAACTCCCTAGCAACCACATAGTAATGTCCGAAAAACCACCCAAAACACCATAGAAACCTCCTAGCAATGCATAACCATCCAAAACACACTATAAAACCATCCAGAACACCCTAGCAACCCCCTAGCAATGCACAAGCACTCCCTAGAATACACCTAGAACACTTGGAACTCCTAGCAACCACATAGTAATGTCCGAGAAACAACCCAAACACCCTAGAAACCTCCTAGCAATGCTTAACCGTCCAAAACACCCTAGAAAACACACAGAACCCCCCTAGCAACCTCCTAGCAATGCATAACCATCCCAAACACCCTAGAAACCATCCAAAACACCCTACCAACCCCCTAGCAATGCATAGCCATCCAAAACACCCTAGAAACCATCCAGAACACCCTAGCAACCTCCTAGCAATGCATAAACATCCAAAAAACCCTAGAAACCACCCAAAACACCCTAGCAACCTCCTAGCAATGCATAACCATCCAAAACACCCTAGAAACCATCCAGAACACCCTAGCAACCCCCTAGCAATGCATAACCATCCAAAACACCCTAGAAACCACCCAAAACACCCTAGCAACCTCCTAGCAATGCAAAACCATCCCAAACACCCTAGAAACCATCCAGAACACCCTAGCAACCCCCTAGCAATGCATAACCATCCAAAACACCCTAGAAACCACCCAAAACACCCTAGCAACCTCCTAGCAATGCATAACCATCCAAAACACCCTAGAAACCATCCAGAACACCCTAGCAACCCCCTAGCAATGTATAAACATCCAAAACACCCTAGAAACCATCCAGAACACCCTAGCAACCCCCTAGCAATTCTTAGCCATCCAAAACACACTAGAAACCATCCAGAACACCCTAGCAACCTCCTAGCAATACATAACCATCCAAAACACCCTAGAAACCACCCAAAACACCCTAGCAACCTCCTAGCAATGCATAACCATCCAAAACACCCTAGAAACCATCCAGAACACCCTAGCAACCCCCTAGCAATGCATAACCATCCAAAACACCCTAGAAACCACCCAAAACACCCTAGCAACCTCCTAGCAATGCATAACCATCCCAAACACCCTAGAAAACATCCAGAACACCCTACCAACCCCCTAGCAATGCATAGCCATCCAAAACACCCTAGAAACCACCCAGAACACCCTAGCAACCTCCTAGCAATACATAACCGTCCAAAACACCCTAGAAACCATCCAGAACACCCTAGCAACCCCCTAGCAATGCATAACCATCCAAAACACCCTAGAAACCATCCAGAACACCCTAGCAACCCCCTAGCAATGCATAACCATCCGAAACACCCTAGAAACCACCCAGAACACCCTAGCAACCGCCTAGCAATGCATAAACATCCAAAAAACCCTAGAAACCACCCAAAACACCCTAGCAACCTCCTAGCAATGCATAACCATCCAAAACACCCTAGAAACCATCCAGAACACCCTAGCAACCCCCTAGCAATGCATAACCATCCAAAACACCCTAGAAACCACCCAAAACACCCTAGCAACCTCCTAGCAATGCAAAACCATCCCAAACACCCTAGAAACCATCCAGAACACCCTAGCAACCCCCTAGCAATGCATAACCATCCAAAACACCCTAGAAACCATCCAGAACACCCTAGCAACCCCCTAGCAATTCATAGCCATCCAAAACACACTAGAAACCATCCAGAACACCCTAGCAACCTCCTAGCAATGCATAACCATCCAAAACACCCTAGAAACCATCCAGAAAACCCTAGCAACCCCCTAGCAATGCATAACCATCCAAAACACCCTAGAAACCACCCAAAACACCATAGCAACCTCCTAGCAATGTATAAACATCCAAAACACCCTAGAAACCATCCAGAACACCCTAGCAACCCCCTAGCAATGTATAAACATCCAAAACACCCTAGAAACCATCCAGAACACCCTAGCAACCCCCTAGCAATTCATAGCCATCCAAAACACACTAGAAACCATCCAGAACACCCTAGCAACCTCCTAGCAATGCATAACCATCCAAAACACCCTAGAAACCATCCAGAAAACCCTAGCAACCTCCTAGCAATGCATAACCATCCAAAACACCCTAGAAACCATCCAGAACACCCTAGAAACTTCCTAGCCACTTAGAAAATCATATAAACCTCCATGCAACGTCCTAGCAAACTGCATAGCAACATGATAAAACCTACTGGGATACCTTAGCAAACACACACCAAACCAACTAACATCTTAGCATCATATAGAGACCAGAATAAAACAGACTAGACAGGAATAAAACATCCACCGCATCCAATCTTTAGGAAAAATCATTATAGTTTAAGAGTTTAATTTGGCTTGGCAACAGCGCAAAGAACATAAAATGACTTTAAACGAAGCCAAAGGATTTTACTGGCAAAGAGAAAGTATGTCTGGTGTCTGGCTCATTAACATCACGTTATATGAATATTCATGAGTCACGCTGCTGATCTTCATATCCCCACATCTCAGACCGATGCCTATACGGATTAAACATGATTTTGATTTTGATCATTAACATTGTAGATGTGAATAATGACAGAAAGAGATAAAGGGAAGTGCCTTCAAAAACAGGACCGACACCGCACACTGATGACTGTCAAATGATTATTACTTCATCAGCTTCATATGTGCAGTCATTCATCTATAATCATAATTTAATTATGTCATTGTCTTGTTGTGTAGTGGAACTGAAGGTTCCCAGCCGACTGTAAGATCTGCTTTCCCAGGAGACTCGCGCTCGAGCTCCAGATCCAGGAAATGGCCACGGCTCTTGCGCTGCGCGTTTGAATCACAGAGCGTTCCCGTCCGCTTCCTCCTCTCATTGCGTGTGTATGGATATAGTGACACAGTAAAAAGACGGAAGCCGATGAGGAAATGCCTCATATCCTCCTGACGGTAATGAATGACATGATAATATTAACCAGGGCGGGCCGGAGAGGAACGGTCCAAAACTCTCCCCATCTGAGCATCACCTTCCTGCTGCTATAATTATCCGGGATTTATTTGTATTGCTTTAAATACTTTGCACGTAATCTGGTACTCTTTAGTGTGTGTGTGTGTGTGTGTGGGCATGTTTTTGTGAAATATCAGGACACAAATGTGTATAATGACATGGGTATTACAAAAAGAGGGTGAAATATGAGGACGTTCCCCATGTCCTCACTTTTCAAAATGCTTATAAATCACACAGAACAAGGTTTTTTTCACAGAAAGTGAACTGCACAGTCTCCTGTGAGGGCTAGGTTTAGGGGCAGTGTGTGTGTGTGTGTGTGTGTGTGTGTGTGTGTGTGTGTGTGTGTGTGTGTGTGTGTGTGTGTGTGTGTGATGGGTAGGTTTAGGGGCAGGGGCAGTGTGTGTGTGTGTGTGTGTGTGTGTGTGTGTGTGTGTGTGTGTGTGATGGGTAGGTTTAGGGGCAGGGGCAGTGTAAGGGGATAGAAAATACGGTTTGTACGGTATAAAAACCATTACGCCTATGGAATGTCCTCACATTTCACAAAAACAAACATGTGTGTGTGTGTGTGTGTGTGTGAGTGTATATCTGACTGTGTGTGAGTTTGTGTGTGTGTGTGAGAGAGTGTATATCTGAGTATGTGTGAGTCTATGTGTGTGTGTGTGTGTGCGCGCGCACGGATGCATGTGTGTGTGTGTATATCTGAGTATGTGTGAGTCTATGTGTGTGTGTGTGTGTGTGTGTGTGCGCGCGCACGGATGCATGTGTGTGTGTGTGTGTGTGTATATCTGAGTGTGTGTGAGTTTGTGTGTGTGTGAGAGAGAGTGTATATCTGAGTATGTGTGAGTCTATGTGTGTGTGTGTGTGTGTGTGTGTGCGTGCGCACGGATGCATGTGTGTGTGTGTATATCTGAGTATGTGTGAGTCTATGTGTGTGTGTGTGTGTGTGTGTGCGCGCACGGATGCATGTGTGTGTGTGTGTGTGTGTACATTCATAATCTATGATATTATAGATGAATGACTGCTCATATGAAGCTGATGAAGTAATAAAAACATCATTTGACAGTCATCAGTGTTGGTAATCAGATTTCTCATTCCTGAATTTGATGGGACTTCCCTTTATCTCATGACACTGACTCTTTCTGTCATAACATTTACAGTGTGTGTGTGTGTGTGTGTGTGTGTGTGTGTGTGTGTGTGTGTGTGTGTGTGTGTGTGTGTGTGGGTGAATATGCCCATTCTCACTGTTTTTCTTCCTAGTTACTGTTGCCGTGTTACCCTCTATAATCACACAGGATGGTACCTGACGACCGGCTCCAGACACACAGCATGACCTCTCACTCAGCAGGGGTCAGGGGGTAAAAGTCACACAAACACACACGGACCAATACACTCTCTAAATGAGAACGCAAACAGACACAGACACACTAAAGCGACAGAACACACATCCATTAGGAATCAAAACCCTGTCCATAGAATAACTGGACTATATGGATCACTCGCTGTCTTACAGTGAGATCGTAGAGTTATTAAAGGCATCAGTTTGACACAGTTTGAGGCATAGTTGAGATCTCTCCCTGCAGGAATGATCTTGTAGCAATAATAAACCGTTGAGCCGTTAAACAGGATGTACGACAACACTGCTGTTCCTCTGCCAAATGCGTCACTCAGCACCTTATAAACTCATTCAGGACACATTAAACTCACCTCTCATAATCACAGGAGAGAAACATGATCAGTGTATTCAAACTGCTCCTCCACCATCACAGCGGGTCTAATGTAATCTGCACATTCGTCTAATGCTTCTAAACGTTCAGAGACAATTCCAAAAGTAACGTTGCCATAATGTTTGCAGGATGATACAATGTAACACTTCCTTAAAGGGTTAGTTCACCCAAAAATGAAAATTCTGTCATTAATTACTTCCCCTCATGTCGTTGGACACCCGTCAGACCTCCGTTCATCTTCAGACACAAATGAAGATATTTTAGTGTAAATCTGATGCTCTGAAAGGCCTCCATTGGCTCAATGCACGGTTCACTCTCAAGACCCTTAAAAGACACTAAAGACTAAAGTTACAAAGTCCATCTCACTACAGTGGTTCTACAATAACTTTATGAATCGGCGAGAATAGTTTTTGTGCGCAAAAAAACCCTAAATAACGACTTATATAGTGATGACGATTTCAAAACACGGCATCATGAAGCTTCGAAGCGTTATGAATCAGTGAGTCGATTCATGATTCGGATCGCGTGTCAAACCCATAGACTGTAAAAAAAATATGGACGTAGTGTCCGTGACGTCACCCATAGGATTCTGATGAGCCATTCTGAAGCGCAAAGTAGGGACGAGCTGGCTGTTGCCATCTTGGCAGTGCGTCATCGCACGTCACTCCCGGATAACAGAAAATGGGCAAAAAGGCGGGACGTGGGCGGAGCTTAAGTGACGCGATGTCTAACAGACAGCAGATAAATGGCTATCCACCTGTCACTCGAAGTGGCCACGCCCTTAATTATGCAGAATTTTAAGGCTTTATATAATGTAAACGAATGAGTTATAAAAAAATTCACCCCCCTCACAGTCGTCATGAAGGACAAAATGAGCCGTATAGACCAAAAGCACAATTTGTACCAGGCTGTAAACATGTTTTATTCTGCTCTAAAGTTGGCCATTTTAACATGAGCTCAATGAGATTCTGCTCCTTCTGGATCCTGACCCTAGCGGCCAGTCGATGAATTGCAGTTTGAGGCACTTCCGTATTGGCTTCAAGAGAAACTGCGGGAGGAGCCGCTTGGTCAAACCGCCAAACTGCTGAAATTTGGCGATTCAAACTGCTGAATCGACTCACTGATTCATAACGCTTCAAACTGCTGAATCGACTCACTGATTCATAACGCTTCGAAGCTTCATGAGGCCGTGTTTTGAAATCGTCATCACTATATAAGTCGTTATTTAGGGTTTTTTTGCGCACAAAAACTATTCTCGTCACTCCATAAAGTTATTGTAGAACCACTGTAGTGAGATGGACTTTGTATCGACGTCTTTAGTGCCTTTTAAGGGTCTTGAGAGTGAACCGTGCATTGAGCCAATGGAGGACTTTCAGAGCATCAGATTTACACTAAAATATCTTCATTTGTGTCTGAAGATGAACGGAGGTCTGACGGATGTCCAACGACATGAGGGTAAGAAATTAATGACAGAATTTTCATTTTTGGGTGAACTAACCCTTTAAAGTCCCCGTCAAATTGACATATTTTTGCTTTTTCTATGAATATGTTAGTCTTACTGTTATCTATCAGATATACACATTCGAAACCTGTCTCTCACTTCCATCAATATGGATCAATCACTTCAGGTTCTCATCAGATTTTCTGTCCAATCAAATGCGCTCTAGAATCTGAAGTCCCGCCCCCTATATGGGATAGGGAATGATCAGACAGTGCACTATATATGGGATAGGGAATGATCAGACAGTGCACTATATATGGGATAGGGAACGATCGGAGAGTGCACTATATAGGGGATAGGGAACGATCAGACAGTGCACTATATATGGGATAGGGAACGATCAGACAGTGCACTAAATATGGGATAGGGAATTATCAGACAGTGCACTATATATGGGATAGGGAATGATCAGACAGTGCACTATATAGGGGATAGGGAACGATCAGAGAGTGCACTATATAGGGGATAGGGAACGATCAGACAGTGCACTAAATATGGGATAGGGAATTATCAGACAGTGCACTATATATGGGATAGGGAACGATCAGAGAGTGCACTATATAGGGGAAGGGGAATGATCAGACAGTGCACTATATAGGGGATGGGGAACGATCAGACAGTGCACTATATAGGGGATAGGGAACGATCAGAGAGTGCACTATATAGGGGATAGGGAACGATCAGACAGTGCACTATATAGGGGAAGGGGAACGATCAGAGAGTGCACTATATAGGGGAAGGGGAATGATCAGACAGTGCACTATATAGGGGATGGGGAACGATCAGACAGTGCACTATATAGGGGATAGGGAATGATTAGACAGTGCACTATATAGGGGATAGGGAATGATCAGACAGTGCACTATATATGGGATAGGGAATTATCAGAGAGTGCACTATATAGGGGATAGGGAATTATCAGACAGTGCACTATATATGGGATAGGGAACGATCAGAGAGTGCACTATATAGGGGAAGGGGAATGATCAGACAGTGCACTATATAGGGGATGGGGAACGATCAGACAGTGCACTATATAGGGGATAGGGAATGATTAAACAGTGCACTATATAGGGGATAGGGAATGATCAGACAGTGCACTATATATGGGATTGGGAATTATCAGACAGTGCACTATATATGGGATAGGGAACGATCAGAGAGTGCACTATATAGGGGATAGGGAATTATCAGACAGTGCACTATATATGGGATAGGGAACGATCAGAGAGTGCACTATATAGGGGAAGGGGAATGATCAGACAGTGCACTATATAGGGGATGGGGAACGATCAGACAGTGCACTATATAGGGGATGGGGAATGATCAGACAGTGCACTATATAGGGGATGGGGAACGATCAGACAGTGCACTATATAGGGGATGGGGAACGATCAGACAGTGCACTATATAGGGGAAGGGGAATGATCAGACAGTGCACTATATAGGGGATGGGGAACGATCAGACAGTGCACTATATAGGGGATAGGGAATGATCAGACAGTGCACTATATAGGGGATGGGGAACGATCAGACAGTGCACTATATAGGGGAAGGGGAACGATCAGACAGTGCACTATATAGGGGAAGGGGAATGATCAGACAGTGCACTATATAGGGGAAGGGGAATGATCAGACAGTGCACTATATAGGGGATGGGGAACGATCAGACAGTGCACTATATAGGGGAAGGGGAATGATCAGACAGTGCACTATATAGGGGATGGGGAACGATCAGACAGTGCACTATATAGGGGATAGGGAATGATTAGACAGTGCACTATATAGGGGATAGGGAATTATCAGACAGTGCACTATATATGGGATAGGGAACGATCAGAGAGTGCACTATATAGGGGATAGGGAACGATCAGAGAGTGCACTATATAGGGGATAGGGAACGATCAGAGAGTGCACTATATATGGGATAGGGAACGATCAGAGAGTGCACTATATAGGGGATAGGAAACGATCAGACAGTGCACTATATAGGGGATAGGGAACGATCAGACAGTGCACTATATAGGGGATGGGGAACGATCAGACAGTGCACTATATAGGGGATAGGGCATGATCAGACAGTGCACTATATAGGGGATGGGGAACGATCAGACAGTGCAATATATAGGGGATAGGGAACGATCAGACAGTGCACTATATAGGGGATGGGGAATGATCAGACAGTGCACTATATAGAGGATGGGGAATGATCAGACAGTGCACTATATAGGGGATGGGGAACGATCAGACAGTGCACTATATATGGGATAGGGAACAATCAGACAGTGCAATATATAGGGAACAATCAGACAGTGCACTATATAGGGGATGGGGAATGATCAGACAGTGCACTATATAGGGGATGGGGAACGATCAGACAGTGCACTATGTAGAGGAAGGGGAACGATCAGAGAGTGCACTATATAGGGGATGGGGAACGATTAGACAGTGCACTATATAGGTGAGGGGGAACGATCAGAAAGTGCACTATATAGAGGAAGGGGAATGATCAGACAGTGCACTATATAGGGGATGGGGAACGATTAGACAGTGCACTATATAGGTGAGGGGGAACGATCAGAGAGTGCACTATATATGGGATAGGGAACGATCAGACAGTGCAATATATAGGGGATGGGGAACGATCAGACAGTGCACTATATAGAGGAAGGGGAACGATCAGACAGTGCACTATATAGGGGATAGGGAACGATCAGACAGTGCACTATATAGGGGATAGGGAACGATCAGACAGTGCACTATATATGGGATAGGGAACGATCAGACAGTGCACTATATAGGGGATAGGGAACGATCAGACAGTGCACTATATATGGGATAGGGAACGATCAGACAGTGCACTATATATGGGATAGGGAACGATCAGACAGTGCACTATATATGGGATAGGGAACGATCAGACAGTGCACTATATAGGGGATGGGGAATGATCAGACAGTGCACTATATAGGGGATAGGGAACGATCAGACAGTGCACTATATAGGGGATGGGGAATGATCAGACAGTGCACTATATATGGGATAGGGAATGATCAGACAGTGCTCTATATAGGGGATAGGGAACTATCAGACAGTGCAATATATAGGGGATGGGGAACTATCAGACAGTGCACTATATAGGGGATGGGGAATGATCAGACAGTGCACTATATAGGGGATGGGGAATGATCAGACAGTGCACTATATATGGGATAGGGAATGATCAGACAGTGCTCTATATAGGGGATAGGGAATGATCAGACAGTGCACTATATAGGGGATAGGGAATGATCAGACAGTGCTCTATATATGGGATAGGGAATGATCAGACAGTGCACTATATAGGGGATAGGGAACGATCAGACAGTGCACTATATATGGGATAGGGAACGATCAGACAGTGCACTATATATGGGATAGGGAACGATCAGACAGTGCACTATATAGGGGATAGGGAACTATCAGACAGTGCAATATATAGGGGATAGGGAACTATCAGACAGTGCACTATATAGGGGATGGGGAATGATCAGACAGTGCACTATATAGGGGATAGGGAACGATCAGACAGTGCACTATATAGGGGATGGGGAATGATCAGACAGTGCACTATATATGGGATAGGGAATGATCAGACAGTGCTCTATATAGGGGATAGGGAACTATCAGACAGTGCAATATATAGGGGATGGGGAATGATCAGACAGTGCACTATATAGGGGATAGGGAACGATTCAGTAAACATTAGTAAAACTGGGATGACAGTAGAGCAGAAAAACAACTGACTAGAAGAGGCCAGTTGATGTTAATGACCTCTATAGCGCCCCCTGTGGCAACACTGAGAAATCCTGCCAAGCCTGTGTTCATGTACTGGAGTGTTTCAGTAAGTGGCTCTGGTGGTGTAACCCTAATGTACCGTTAATCTGTTGGTGGTGGAAGTCGGCGCTCACAGAGAGAGCGGCGCAACCAGAGAGAGAGACGCTAATCTACTTTACTGTATCAGCCTGCTCGAGCCGGGCTGCGACACAGCCTGACTCCGACCGGCCACACGACACACACATGTACACAGATTTACAATATTAATGTAGATAAAAACAAAAGACAAGTCATTGAAGGACCTCAGAACATGCAGCACACACATTGTTTTTTACTTGAGAATTTGGGGGAACTGTGCTTTCTTTCTTCAAGAAATCATGGCCTACTTTTTGTCTTTAAATGTGCCCTCAAGGGAGATTTAGTCAGATTTACTTGTTCAACATATAGCCAAGTAAACACACACAACTATTGTCTTAGTTTCAGCAACTTTGTTGTTTAGGTAAACAGCTAGCAATGCATCATTGTCAACCACAAATTCTGAATCACTCCTCTTAGAACACACACATACATGCTTAAAATGTGCAAGGACGCTGTGTGTGTGTGTGTGTGTAGTCACCAGTGACACAAACCTCAACTTCTGTTTTCTCTTCAAGATTTACTCTTGGTTCCCAGAAACTTCTCCAGTCCACCTTAAATAAAGACCCGCCCCTCAACACCACAAATGCCCTAATGGACGGTCTCACACTGCCATCTATAGACCACTGGAAAGTACTGCAGACCTGCAGGCTCTTAAGGTGGACCAGAGGAATTATGACTCGTGTCAGAACTGTATTTTAAAGTCAGTCGCTGGAGCTCATGTTTGTCATTTTAGGTTTCTTTTCCAGAAAAATAAGATCTGATCTCACTAAAGGTGCTGTGAATTATTTAGTTGTATTCTACTAAGCACGGAGGAGGTTTGCCACAAGTTAAGGTAATTTTCTCTATGCCTCCACTAGGGGGCTCACAGCTCTTTCTCACCGGGGCAAGATGAGACACGCCAGCAGCTGTTCAGTGTCCAGATGCAGAGATGCACAGCTGTACTGTTCTTGGAAGAAAAGGTACATCTTGGAAAGTATGTCCATATCCATCTTTCTCCGGAAGTCTCCTTTTGATCAGCATTTAATGTCTTCAGAACTTGTTGATTGTTCTGTCCTATAGCCAGGGTTGAAGACATGCTGTTCTCAAGTCCCGAAGAGAAGCTCATGTCAAATAAAAGCGCTTTCTGGGCCAAAACAACAGAAGGAACTGCAGTGGAAGGATGCACTCCTCGTATCTCTGAGCCCTGTGATGATGAAAGAGAAAGAGATGCAATCAGTCCGATTCATCCTGGATCTAGAGAGAGAGAGAAACCTACAGAGACCAGTGGCACAATGAAGAGATAGCAGCTTTGAGATTGCAGAAAGAAACTAAGATAACCTAAATATGAGCTACTCCAGAGCTCAGGGCCGAGACTGACCCACCACACACACTGTGGTTAGAAAAGATCGGCTGCTTGTGGGTTTGGGAATGGCACACGCCACATTACGTCCCTTATTATGTCGCCACATGTTTACAAACACACAAACGGCGGCTCCAAAAAGTATTTGGACACTTGAGACTAATAAATGTCTGAATGCCATTCATTAGGCGGTGAAATCAAAGCAAACACACATTGCACTTCTGTGTGCGTTTGCCAGCTCTGACAGATCAACGTGAGATCCAGAAGCATATACTCTAACAAATAAAAAGCAAAAGCAGTCTTGACATGACCACTTCTGGATTTCGTGTGAATATGGGAACTCTGGAGAGCAATTTACTATAGCATTGCTGAAATCATTCGCCCAACTGGCTATTCATTCAATTATTATTGTTGGCGAATACAATGTTCATTTGTGACCCTGGACCACAAAAGCAGTCATAAGGGTCACTTTTTTGAAATTGGAATGTATACATCACATGAAAGCTGAATAAATAAGCATTCCATTGATGTATGGTTTGTTAGGATAGGACAATATTTGGCTGAGATACGACTATTTGAAAATCTCAATATTGAGAAAATCTCCTTTAAAGTTGTCCAAATGAAGTCCTTAGCAATGCATATTATTACTAATAATACATGTTTAATATGTTTATGGTAGGAAATTTACTAAATATCTTCAAGGAACATGATCTTAATATCTAATGATGTTTGGCATATAAGACAAATGTATCATTTTGACCCATACACTCTAAAAAATGCTGGGTTAAAAATAACCCAAGTTGGGTTGAAAATTGACTAATTGGGTTGTTTTAAGCAAACATTTAACCTAACCGCTGAGTTAAAACAATCCAAATGCTGGGTTAAAACAACAAAATTGCTGGGTTAGTCCATTTTCAACCCAACTTGGGTTATTTTTAACACAGCATTTGGGTTGTTTTAACCCAGCGGTTGGGTTAAATTTTTGCTTAAAACAACCCAATTGCTGGGTTAGTCCATTTTCAACCCAACTTGGGTTATTTTTAACCCAGCGGTTGGGTTAAATGTTTGCTTAAAACAACCCAATTGCTGGGTTAGTCCATTTTCAACCCAACTTAAGTTTATTTTTAACCCAGCGGTTGGGTTAAATGTTTGCTTAAAACAACCCAATTGCTGGGTTAGTCCATTTTCAACCCAACTTGGGTTATTTTTAACCCAGCGTTTGGGTTAAATGTTTGCTTAAAACAACCCAATTGCTCAGCATTTTTTTTAGAGTGTACAATGTATTGTTGGCTATTACCTCATATATACCCGTGAGACACATGACTGGTTTTGTGCTCCAGGGTCCCATTTTAGGGTGAATTCTCCCTTAAAATGAAGCAATAGCATCGGTTTGAACTGGAAAGTCAGTGTTTTTCTGTCACACCACACAACATATGCTAACAACTTGCTCTCTTTTGCTCTCTGGATTGTATGAAACTGGTTAATGGATTTCTCTGCTTCCATCAGAGCATGTCTCCATAACATACAGAGCTTATCCCCCCTTGAGCGAAAAGACAGACCGCACACATCAAGCCTTTTTTGATAGCACGGCTGGAAACTTGAGCGTGCTCCAAGTTCTCACCGTAGCCAAGATATGGCATGAGCTGGAGAATTAGGCAAAGCGCTGATTGAGGGATGATATCGGGAAGCACTTGATTGCGCTTTCGTAAGCCAGCGGTTAATGGTGCGTCGTTGTGACTCACTGTTGTGCAAGGCTCTCGAAGTGTCGTCACGTTTGGGGCTTTCGTGAATTGCTCTGACGTTAATGTGTGCCGATCTCCAGGGAATCTAATCCTGCCAGATGCCTCAGTCCCTGCAGGCTGAGTGAGGGATGGGGACCACGCTTCGCTCCACGGTGGGCCGATCTCGTCAGACCCAACCGCAGCACTGCAAAAAGTGCTTCAACAAATCTCAAGCACACCTGACGTTGTTTGCCAGAACCCTAGGGTGCCGTCGCTAAGAAGAATCAAGTGTGTTTTGGCTTAGGCCTTTCCCCAATATTGCTGTGTTCCTTGGCATGCCATTCTGTTTTGTACACTGTGGGGTTCCACGCTTGTTGAGTCTGAAGGAGCGGAGGGCAGATCCATCTGCAAAGCTCTCGTTTGACCAAGAGAAGTGGCCCTGCTGAGAGAGACGCAGAACTTTCCTCACGTGGACAACACAGATCAAGAAGCAGTTCGCATTCAAGGCTTCCCGGCATTCTGGCAGCAAGACCTTGCTAAGCAAAGGAAACCATGCAGTAACATCCCAGTCTCTTTGACCGCCGAGCTGTGAGTTAAATGGTTTGTGTGGTGTACGGACAAACAAGTTGTGCATTGCTATTCCTAGTGTTTCTCAGGACATTGACTAAAGGCCCCGTTTACACCTGATGTAAGATGCGGTCAACAAGGTAAACAAGACACTTTCAACCACTTCTGTCCTGATTGCTTCGAGGGGAGGAATTTGACGGTGAGGAAATTTACCCATCGGTTAATCGACGTGTGACAACAACGGTAATACCGGTATCACCGGCGGGGGCTTTAAAATCGCAAATTCTAAACCGAAAGTAAAATGTGTACGACCGCTCGGGCATTCATAACGGGAGTGTTTTCATAGGAATGAATGCCGCGTGCATTTTACTTTCGGTTTAGAATTAGTGCCAATTCGGGGACGGTTTGCTTGAATGGTGGGTTCATTAGCCTATTATTCTTAATGACAAACACAACAACAAAACAGAACAATGACAAACTCACTTCAATAGACGCTTTTACATTTCGCTTTGAAACCAAATCTGACTCCTGCTGCGTTTGTGCTGCGACTCTCGTCCGGCTCACGCTGTATTGAGCAGACACGTTCATTTTTTAATTGTAGTGTCTGTTCTCTAACTGAACTAAATGATTTTATTACTATAAAAATTCAAACGAAGGTGGGCGCGGTGACCGATTACATCATTACGTCAGCTTTGATAGTGAAATGTCATTGGCTCTCGATTGTCTCGTGACTGATCGCATCATGCTAAAGACTTGGGTGTATCTTTTGAATGAGATATGACTGAGTGTGTGTACATTCACGGAGCGGCGGGATCATCATTCCAGCGATTAAAACATTAAGATCCACATGGTTGATAACGTATGACTTCAGAAGACTTGCAATGCAACATTAGTTAATACTTTTATGCTGTTTTTGGTCAGTTTTTTTGCAATACATACCTGTGACTGTACTTTTATTTGCCTGTTAACGTTACATGTTTTATATTGTTGAGAAGTTGGTGGGGTTAATGGCTCCAAAATATAAAAGTAGCCTATAAATATTTATAAAATCATGTCTACTGTCTTGATCTGATGCATTGTGCGAAAAATGAAGCTAAAGGGGTAAAAATTGACACTGAAGGTCCTAACCATGACGAGTTGGGAGTGAGAACGTGTTGACCTCCGGAAGTGGACAATCTCAAAACGTTTACACCTGTATTCAGCGTTGTCCACTTGTGATTCGATCGATCTTAATACCAGGTGTAAACAGGACCTCAGAAACAGCCCTTGATGGACCACCCAAGTAAACAGGTCCAGGATGGAGAATCGCCGCCCTGAAGCTGGAAGGTCTGAATGGACTGGTGTCCACAGGAAGGAAGTGTTCACTGCAGTCAAATTACAGGTCCCTTGGGTCATAACGGACATGATGCATACACTGGCTTTCCCTTTGAATCACATAAGCTACTAATCCTTAAAAGGTTTTCCCCTACTTGGATATAAAAAAAGGAAGCTAGGGAATACTGCTATCGTAGATCCACAGTGGAGATTACAGACGTGGATCTTGAGGTCCCAGGTACAGATCAAAAAGCTTAAGGGTATACAAAATCTCTATAGCTATAGGGGTCAGAGTGTCTTTTCCTTGCGCATGGTGCAATCGAGATGAGGGATGGGGGTTGGGACTTGCTCTGTTGTCAGCACCTCCTCCTGTGTCCATTAGGGTGATAAGACCTCCATTGAAGTCCTGCCAGAGGAAGATAATGGCAGCTCTGACAGGAGCGCTCTGTGAAGGAGCCGCTTAACGGGGCCTCAGTGTGCCCGCAGTGTAGCCCCCTCTAATGGCAGCTGCCATCCCCCCTTCACCCGCTGCGCTTTATCTCCTAACAGGCGCCCCCTTCGGACCAGTGGCTTTCATCACCTGCCAGAACTGGCTGGAAGGCCACAGGGTTTTGGGTCCTTATCCTACGCTACCCCTCTGCCGTGTGCCAGTCCCAGGCTGTGAGGTCAACTTGCAGTTCTGGGGGCCTCGTTGAGAAACAGAGGGAAGAGCTGAGCTCTTGACGGGGACCCAAATGTCTCTAATAAAGAGCAAAGTCTTGTAAACAAGGAGGACATGCATGTAAATAAACGAGTGGCTACATATACAATAACATCCTATTTCTTGTTATTTGTCTTCTGCATTGGTCTCCTCGCTCTCACCATCCCCCCTTCTCGCACATGCTCACATAAACACGCTAAAAGCCATGCATGTTTCCCTGAGTCAGCTGAGAGCAGGCCTTTGATCTATTGTCGTTTTCGCCATGGCTGCTCAGTGGGTAGTGTGTCTGGATCTGGTCTCTATTGTGTGATCTATACCCGGGCATATTCCTTTGAGGCTCCATGCTGCCTCTGAACATGGTCTGTTCACAATATTCAATATTGAAATGATGCAGTTTGTAGCCATCGCTCTATTTATCGTGTCAATCATAAAGCCACAAGCAAACAGTGAGGCGCCACAGG
This sequence comes from Gobio occitaniae, assembly GCA_033150135.1. Lineage (NCBI taxonomy): Eukaryota > Metazoa > Chordata > Actinopteri > Cypriniformes > Gobionidae > Gobio > Gobio occitaniae. The sequence continues at coordinate 76,587 of JARQWZ010001699.1, forward strand.
TCCATTGAGATTAACAAAAGATTTGGCTTGCAGTTTTCTCTTTGTCTTTCTTTCTGAACGCCAGGGTAGAAAGTAGCATTCAACATTTTTTTCTTTTTCTTTCCACCTAGAAAAAGCTGATTTAACTGAGGCACGTTTTGACACAGATTGGGCCCTTTCATACAGGCGCGAAGGTGCGACGCAAGTGTTTTCTGCTAGTGTCAGCAGTTCTCATGTTCTCGTTGTTTAAATATCAAATGCACTGGCGCATCTGTTCACCCATGGGCGTCTGGTCTGAACACCAGATGTGATCAGGAGCATTGTTGGAGCGTTGCTATTGTGAGGAACTGAAAACCATTGACCAACACACACCTGCTCTAAAGTCAATAGTGTAGTATTTGTGTGTTATTTAAAGGGTGCGTTAGTGATATGAGCCTATAGGCGGTGCACAACGCGCATACACTCACAGGGACGCTCAGCAGCACAACACAAATGTTTAAATATTAAAAATAAACGGATTACAATGTAAACGATTATTATTGTGTACATAAAGATAAAAATGCCAACATGTCATAATGCATGCATCAGAATTGCCCAGTTATGACGAATGAAATTGGCTACTTATTTAACCAATCGTGGCGATACACACGATTGTATTTAAACTGACTCGTGTCTGTATTCCTCCATGTAAATAGCAAATCCGCCATGGTGCGAGCACAACAGGCTTTTAAAGGGAAAGGGAGATGAGACTCTGATTGGTGTATTGCACATTACGTCCAAAACACACCCATGACTCATTAAGAAACGAGGGACAGCCTTTTTGGATCATGCGCCGGCCATTTTTCCCGTCGTTAAACTAGCAAAAGGGGAAGCTGGGACTGCAGATTTATTCAACAACCAGTTCTTTTGCAATACAATTAAAGGCATTTTCATAGAGTATAGACTAGTGACCAACACATACATGATTTTTTAGGGGCCAATCCTGAGATCTAGAAAGCAAACAGCTAATATAATGGCAATACATACAGCTTAAAACCATTTAATAATGTAAACATTGGCTGTGCTCTACATGTAGGCTTCATAAGCACCTCTAATCCAGAGATCTTCTGAGGATAGTAAACAGCTCTTATCCTTTGCTTATGGTCATTATCATAGACAGAGGGATGGAATGAGCAGAGCGAGGAGGACTAATCTTGACCTAGTTTCAACTCTGCCAGCTTGACTGCTTGTTGTTCATTTCTGTATTTGGTAAGTACTTTCCTTTTCATTGCTGCATGGTCCCTTCGGGCCTGCGGAGTAGCCATGCCAAATTCATAACCGCTAACTGAGTGCTTTGGTCTTGTTGTAGGCTGGTGAAGGATGAATATGAAAGATTATTGCCTGCTGCCTTTGGCAACTAACTGCATCACAGTCAGGAACAGATCTTGCGCAAGACCACATTGCATATACCCTCTACATCTTCTTCGCCTGTACCAGGTGGAACATTTTCGACATAAATTACAGATGAAGACGTCTACTGCTGGGTTTCCCATCGCTGCTGCACCTGTGCAAATGGAAGAATGCATCAGTATGCATGCTCAAGAGATTCGGCTAAACAATCCCAGAGCCACAGTAAACTCTGAGTATGCACAGTGGAGTGAACGTCAGCGACGTTTGGAACAAATAATAAGTCAGTCTCACAGGCAGAACTGGCCTCGTTTTTGACCTTGCGCAGAAAAAAAACCTTAACCCTTAGTATGAACAATTGATGTAGTGTTACTATCCTACTAAATGAAACCTGGTCTTGTCTCAATGCTTTGTGAGACACGTGTGTGGTTAAGGATTAACAGTGCCGTGATGATTACCTGCATTTAGGAGCCATGTAAAATAATGACAATCCCATTGATGTTTGTTGAACCGATCTTGGTAAGAAATACTCATGGCCACAGGAAACAGTGAAGATATGACCTTCTTCAAACTAGGCCAATTATCTCTTTAGCTAAGATCAAATGTACCCCCTACTTTCGCTGAAAAGCTTTTTGGGGTTCAGTGTGGGTTCCCCACCGCCTAAAGCTCTAGCTGCTCAGCACAACACAATAAAAACAAGGATATAAAAGGTCTGACAAAATGTGTTGCTCCTTGTCTTGATTGTCGCTGATTAGGACATTAAGGTAGTCCAGGGGTGTCCAAACTTGGTCCTGGAGTTTAGCTCTAGCATAGGTTGCTTTCACATCTCTAGTTCGGTTCATTTGGTCCGAACCAAGGACAAACAATTATACATTGTAGCTTTTTTCAGCTTTTGTGGTTCCTTTTCCCACCACACTGATTACTTTGGTCTGAACCAGTTGAAACAAACCAAAATGCAGTTACATGACAACATCCACAGCACTCATTGGCCATGGCGTATGTCCTAAACTGCAACTGCGCGGGCTGGTTTTGTCCCTGGCCATAATCTATTACATTGTTTGTATACACCACAATATGCAAACAACACATTTCTATAATGAAGTGCGAATGCAGCTTGAAAACAGCATTCTAATGCACTGCAAACGGTGAGCGCGCATCGCTCGTCACTTCAAGCAAAGATTGCACTGTTCTTGTGAGTTTTCGAAAGTTGGGAACTAATATAGTCATCAGACCAAATGTCTATGAGGCTCCGCCTCTCCTCACTACTCCAAGTTTGTCCACGAGCTGCCATGCTAAAGTGCAAACTGTCAACAAACACTTCCTCATCACATAATGCACAGCACAGCTGACTACGGCAGCTGGTTTAGTCCAAAAATGATCAGTACTTTTTGCAGTTGGGTCTGTTCGAGGTCGGATCACGTTCTCACCACAAACTAACCGCTCCAGAGTTCGTTTGAAAGCGTACAGAGACCACCTCTTCAAGTAGGTACGCTTGTGTGGTCCGCTTTTGGTGCGCACCCGAGTGAGATTGCTGCTTTCACACCTGACCAAATGAACCGCACCAAAGGGGAAAACCAACTCTAGTATGATTCAACCGAACTAAATGAGGCAGGTGTGAAAGCACCCATAGATGCGTCGTGAGATTTGAGATGAACCGCGGTGCAAGTGCGTGCCGAACCAAGGATGGAGAACCGTACGGTTCGATCTTTTAAGGGGAACCGTTCCACCCCTATTACTTATCTGGTTCAGGTGTGTTTAACTGGGGTTGGAGCTAAACTTTACTGGACCCTGAGGTAGTCAATCTTTCTGTGCTCAAATGGTCTTGAAACTGCATATTCCCATTTATCTCCGCTCCACTCATTCTTGCCGTCTCCTACATTTGCCTCCCATTCTTCCCTGTCAAATACTTCCTTTCCCAGGTGACCTTCATCACATGGATCACATGCAATTGTCAGGGCATTATGAATAGTGTGGTACGGAGCAGGTTATGAGGGTGTTGTTCTGTGCATATGGCAGCTATCTGATTTAATTGTACTGGGTTTCCACCTCTTGTAAGAGTTTTTTTTTTTGTGGCGACCATCTGGAAATGGTGTGTTCTCAATTAACTCTCATTCTCTTTGTTCATGGGTTCAGCCCTCCAACAAGATCTACAGCACACCAGAACCACCTCCTCATCGGAATCAACGTTTGTCTTAGACATCGGGCCTGTCATCGGCTCAAATGAAGCCGGAGAGATGCTTCTTTCCACCAAAATGCTGCTGGTGCCAGAGCACCTCTCTCTCAGAAATGGTCCACATTCACACACAGACATGAAAGTCAAATGTTACGACATAAATTACTCACGAACATTGCCAGTTTTCCAACCCAAACCCTTTTTTTTTTGGGTTGAAAGACAAACCGAGCCAAATTGGGAGCTTTCTGCCAGTGGAAAAAAGGTAACATGGTTTCAGTTTGGTATTTGCAAGCTAACAATGGCTTATAAATATATGATAGTAGGAAAAAAAAACATGGTGTGTTCAATTAATGTTGGAAAAAGCATTTACAAGTTGAACGCACATTATCGCCTCCACTAATTATGAGTGGGAAATTCAGATCTTTCTTTAAGTTTTCGAGTGTAGGAGGCATGTCATTGAAGAAATGGATACAGCCATTTATTGATGGTAAATTTTTGTTATTTTATGTTATTTTTTCCACAAAATATATTGGTTTTGTACAATTACGATAACTATTCAATTTACAGCAACTTCATAAATTGAGTAAAAAATGTTGTATTTTGAGTTAAAAAATCTTGCTGATTATTTTGTAGAAAAGGTGCATCGCCATCGACATCGTAATTATGACTTCCCAACTTCCCAAGAAAGACCGATAGTACAAACAAATATTGGGTAAAACAATCCATTTTGATTGTATTATAATTTATGCCTCTATGATAATAAATGAATAAACAAAAACTTGATTTCATTGCAATGCATCATGGGATTGCCGTATCTGAGTAGGTGTCACAGTTGGTTTTGGGGTTTGTTTGTTTCATGTCTTTTATTTTGAAGTTTATTACCATAGTCATGTTTCCTGGTTCTTGTCATGTGACCTCCTTGCCCTTATGTGATCATGTCATGTGCTTCCCTAGTTTCATGTGTTTTGTTCTGATTGGTTCCCTTCTCTATGTGTCATGTTCTCATTGGTTGGTCTAGTCATGTGTCCATAGTTCTCATTGGTCCATTGTCTTGTCATGTGGTTGAGTTCTTGTTGTTCATTGGTTGCCATAGACATGTGTTCCCCTAGTCTCTGTATATATAGTCCTCATGTTTGCCTTGTCAGTTTGTCGAGTATTGTTCCTGTCCCATTGTTGGTGAATTCCATGTCTCTTGTCCCAAGCCAAGCCAAGCCAAGCCAAGCCAAGCCAAGCCAAGCCAAGCCAAGCCAAGCCAAGCCAAGCCAAGCCAAGCCAAGCCAAGCCAAGCCAGGTCAAGTCTGGTCAAGTCTGGTCAAGTCTGGCCAAGCCAAGCCAAGCGAAAGTAAGTGAAAGTGAAGTGACTTGTGGCAAAGTATGGTGACCCATACTTGGAATTTGTGCTCTGCATTTAACCCATCCAAGTGCACACACACAGCAGTGAACACACGCACACACCGTGAACACACACCCGGAGCAGTGGGCAGCCATATTGCTGTGGCGCCCGGGGAGCAGTTGGGGGTTCGATGCCTTGCTCAAGGGTCTCACCTCATTCGTGGTATTGAGAGGTGGAGGAGGTAATGTCAAGGTCATGGAGGTCAAGCTAGTTATTCACTCCCGCCGGACCTGAGATTCGAACCCGCAACCTTACAAGTCCGACTCTCTAACTATTAGGCCATGACTGCCCCTGTGGTCAAGTCAAGCCAGGCTTAGTCTGGTCAAGCCAAGCCAAGCCAAGCCAAGTCAAGTCAAGTCAAGTCAAGTCAAGTCAAGCCAATTCTGGTCAGGTCAGGCCAAGCCTGGTCAAGTCTGGTCAAGCCAAGCCAAGCCGATTCTGGTCAGGTCAAGCCAAGCCAAGTCTGGTCAAGCCAATCTGGTAAAGCGAAGTCAAGTCATTTTTTTCTGTTTGCTCACTTTTGGTTTATTGGCAATAAAACTGCACTTGAGTTCATCTACACTCGCCTCCAGTGGATCTCTGTGTTACAGTAGAATGTTATGCTGCCTTACAATTTGAATTAGTCCACCAATTTTCCCTTTACTGTGCTTAGGATTTGGCATCAAAAAATGAGTTGGTATTTGTTGACTGCTCCGTTTAATCAAAAAGGTTAGAGTGGTAAGAACATCCAGTAAATATACGTTTCTGAAGTTGTGTCTTATTTCAGGTAACACCTAAGGCTGTGAGCTCTGTGAAGATGATAAATGTCCTGATCTGATGAGCGCCAACCGAGGCCTCGAAGAGCCAAACTCAAGAGATCGCCGCCGCGAGAGTTTCCCAGAGTGCCAGGATCTCACACATCTGAAATGAGAACACGAGGGATGGTGCCAAAGGCCTGCAGCCCAGCACAAATGGAGGTGATAAATGAACGCAATCCATCTGTCCCTCTGAAAAACTAACAAATGATCGTAAAAATTAATTGATCTCGGGTGCATGGAAAAAGTGACTGGCTCCATCCTTCATTATTTTTCTGGGGCACCCAGATTTGCAGCCAAAGGTCTGATGTGCATCTTGCAGCAGTGTTTATTTGGCCGCGCTTCTAATGTGAAGTATAATGCGGTGGTGCCCTTCCATTAAGAGCCAGAAATTGCCCGTTCCAGCACCTGGGGTGAGCGGCCATCCGTGCAGAGGTCTTCTACGTCATGCATTTGACCTGTATAAGACGGGTGCTAGAGGCAATGGGGATATAATGTATAGTGTCTGTGGAACGGCTTTGTTCCATCTTTCCACATTCCCTGATGTGAGAACTGTTGTGAACTGGACAGGACTTTTGTCCAATATCGTTCAACATCTCTATGTTTATGGTGAGCTTTATGCCTTGTCACGTTTGAGCTTTTTTACAGTCCATGTCACTCATGTCACCGTCCAGCAGGGTTGCCAGATTTCCACAACAAAACCCGCCTAATTGTTACTAAAAACAATCACCTTTCACGGGGGTCCACCAGTAAAAATCGCTTTCTGGGGGGTAAAATCTGTGTGTGTGTGAGAGACTCTTTAGCTCCGCCCACTGCACGCTTCCACGAGCTCGGCTGTTTTAAGAGAGAATCGGTACAGTGTATCTGTCTTTTATAAATATGATAAACTAAAGACTCTTGGGAGATATGAAGGATCAACACTACTCTATAGATACTCAAGATTAACACGAGACTGTGTGTGTGTGTGTGTGATCAACACTACTCTTTAGATACTCAAGATTAACACGAGACTGTGTGTGTGTGTGTGTGTGTGTGTGTGTGTGTGTCACTAGTCTATAGATACTCAAGATTAACCCGGGACTGGCAGAAAGTGTGTGTGTTAATGAACACTCTAAGGCATCATGAAGGATTGTTTACATTTTGATTTATTTATTTAAAACATTAAATATTACATTAAAGAAATAATATTCCTATTTTAATCACACTTGTTCCCCCTCCATCCCACCCTATGAAGTTTCTATATTTTAATTTGTGTTGTCTGACAGTTTTAGTTTTCAGTTCTAGAGTCGGTGTGTCCAAAACTATGACTTATAGTCCATATAGATTTGCATTAAATTCAATTGTAATACAGCTCAAAAAATGTAATGAGACAGCATCTTTTCAGAAGATCCCAAAACCGCGATGCACAGAGGCTCGAGCATGAAGGAATATGAGACAGACATTAACCACCGAAGAGAATTCAGCCAAGTCAACATCTTTGTGTCTTTCTGCCCACATTCCACCCAAATTCCTGCTGTTAAAACAACAGCGGCCGGGAATAATGACCTCCACGTGTTCAGGCCTACATGTCACCGCCTCGAGTGCACGAGGATAAAACCTGTTCACAGATGGAGGCTGTTGTGTTGTATTTTGTCTGTTGTGGTGTTTTATTCAGTGCAAGTAATGCTATTTCCCCACTTCATTTGGAATGGGAATGTGTGTCTGTCGTGCGTCTTCCTGGATGAATCCTCTTCCATATGGAGCCAGTTGGCTTCCAGAGTGGCTCGTCGTCTGTCATTCTGTCGCTGTTGATACCCTTACACCTTCTCGCTGCATAATTTCAAGGTTAATGTGTATTTTTAAATATCTTAAGTCCTGTTTACACCTCTCTGAGCGTTACTCTTGAGTGTTCTCTGAGCGTTACACGTGAGTGTTCTCTGAGCGTTACTCTTGAGTGTTCTCTGAGCGTTACTCTTGAGTGTTCTCTGAGCGTTACTCTTGAGTGTTCTCTGAGCGTTACTCTTGAGTGTTCTCTGAGCGTTACTCTTGAGTGTTCTCTGAGCGTTACACGTGAGTGTTCTCTGAGTGTTACTCTTGAGTGTTCTCTGAGCGTTACTCTTGAGTGTTCTCTGAGCGTTACTCTTGAGTGTTCTCTGAGCGTTACTCTTGAGTGTTCTCTGAGCGTTACTCTTGAGTGTTCTCTGAGCGTTACTCTTGAGTGTTCTCTGAGCGTTACACGTGAGTGTTCTCTGAGCGTTACACGTGAGTGTTCTCTGAGCGTTACACGTGAGTGTTCTCTGAGCGTTACACGTGAGTGTTCTCTGAGCGTTACACGTGAGTGTTCTCTGAGCGTTACACGTGAGTGTTCTCTGAGCGCTACTCTTGAGTGTTCTCTGAGCGTTACACGTGAGTGTTCTCTGAGAGTTACACGTGAGTGTTCTCTGAGCGTTACTCTTGAATGTTCTCTGAGCGTTACACGTGAGTGTTCTCTGAGCGCTACTCTTGAGTGTTCTCTGAGCGTTACACGTGAGTGTTCTCTGAGCGCTACTCTTGAATGTTCTCTGAGCGTTACTCGTGAGTGTTCTCTGAGAGTTACACGTGAGTGTTCTCTGAGCGTTACACGTGAGTGTTCTCTGAGCGCTACTCTTGAATGTTCTCTGAGCGTTACTCGTGAGTGTTCTCTGAGAGTTACTCATGAGTGTTCTCTGAGCGTTACACGTGAGTGTTCTCTGAGAGTTACACGTGAGTGTTCTCTGAGCGTTACACGTGAGTGTTCTCTGAGCGTTACACGTGAGTGTTCTCTGAGCGTTACACGTGAGTGTTCTCTGAGCGTTACACGTGAGTGTTCTCTGAGCGTTACACGTGAGTGTTCTCTGAGAGTTACACGTGAGTGTTCTCTGAGAGTTACACGTGAGTGTTCTCTGAGCGTTACACGTGAGTGTTCTCTGAGCGTTACTCTTGAGTGTTCTCTGAGCGTTACACGTGAGTGTTCTCTGAGCGTTACACGTGAGTGTTCTCTGAGCGTTACACGTGAGTGTTCTCTGAGCGTTACACGTGAGTGTTCTCTGAGCGTTACACGTGAGTGTTCTCTGAGAGTTACACGTGAGTGTTCTCTGAGCGTTACTCTTGAGTGTTCTCTGAGAGTTACACGTGAGTGTTCTCTGAGCGTTACTCTTGAGTGTTCTCTGAGAGTTACACGTGAGTGTTCTCTGAGCGTTACTCTTGAGTGTTCTCTGAGAGTTACACGTGAGTGTTCTCTGAGCGTTACACGTGAGTGTTCTCTGAGCGTTACACGTGAGCGTTCTCTGAGCGTTACTCGTGAGTGTTCTCTGAGTGTTACTCTTGAGTGTTCTCTGAGCGTTACTCTTGAGTGTTCTCTGAGCGTTACTCTTGAGTGTTCTCTGAGCGTTACTCTTGAGTGTTCTCTGAGCGTTACTCTTGAGTGTTCTCTGAGCGTTACTCTTGAGTGTTCTCTGACCGTTACTCTTGAGTGTTCTCTGAGCGTTACTCTTGAATGAATACTTTTGAACAATGTATAAATAATGATTTTGTGCTCACGTTTAGAGAACAATATGAATGACCAGATAACGTTGAACGAACATTCTATTAATGCTACTGGAAGCACGTGTGTTCATAATGTTGAGAGAACCTTGACAGAACATTCAGGAACACTCCCTGTTTGCTGGTTGAATCCGCTGAAGTCCAGCAGGAGAATGAGGAGGTGTTTCTTCATGCAGGTGTTCAGATTGTTCTGGATTCTCCATTCCCTCCGATTGTCCCGGCACGTCCCGCCACTTCCCCCTCCTCTTTTTCCTCTTGTCCTCCATCCCGTCCAGATGGCACTGATCAATCAGATGTCCTTCTGCTCTCTCTCTCTTTCTCTCTCTCTCTCTCTCTCTCTCTTCTGTTAGTTTGTTTTCCTGCGCTGTCATTTTTGATCTATCTCTATAATATGCTCTATAATAGGCCACAAGCTTTCTGTCTCTCTTTCGTCATTCATATGTTTTTCATTGGATGAATTTATCAAGTCTTTTAGTATTATACAATAATTACTGTGATTTAAATGGAGCAATGCCACTAACTTACTGCAGTTTTAAGTAATGTGACACACTTTTCAAAACAATGCAGCAACTTTTTTTACTCCGCATCATAAAACCCCTTTGGTTGCAGTATCATAATGTGTTTCTGTAAAGTACAGAATGAATGATTCTTTAATTAGCATTATTTGAAAAGAAAAGCCATGTTTCCTTCACCATGAGGAGTTCATGCATTTGCATTTATTTAAGGCATAGCTTTGAACACGCAGAATATATAATTCACAACTTCGTCCAGGTTTTATGAATCAGTACCTGTCTGTAATTGCTTCAACATTTTCAGTATTTTTCATCGTCTTTCTTTTCATATTCAGCGGATGATGTTTTGTATTGTGGATAATGAGGCAATACTGTTACCATACGGATATTTCCACTGTCAAACTAACGTGTGACCACATGACAAACGACATGCATTCACTGTTTCCCTTCGGAGACGTTTCTGGTGAAAGTGAGTTAGTTTATTCAAATACAGGCTGAATGTTGCGTGCTTGCAAATGCAAATCCTCGTTAATGTCGTGTTCTGTCATTTAATGTAATGCTATATTGAACTCATCAAACCCAACAAGTTTGGATGTGTGGCACAGAATAGATTCAAATCCTACAGGAACATTTTGTTGCTCAGAAGTTGCTCTGAGAGTTTGGTAACCACTTACCAGCTGTATACACTGATCAGGCATAACATTATGACCACCTTCCTAATGTTATGTTGGTCCCCCTGACCCGTCAAGGCATGGACTCCACTAGACCACTGAAGGTGTGCTGTGGTATCTGGCACCAAAGATCCTTTAAGTCCTGTAAGTTGCGAGGTGGAGCCTCCATGGATTGAACTTGTTTGTTCAGCACATCTCACAGATGCTCGATTGGATTGAGATCTGGGGACTTTGGAGGCCAAGTCAACGCCTCAAACTCGTTCCTGAAGCATTTGTGCTTTGTGGCGGCGCATTATCTGCTGAAAGAGCCACAGCCACCAGGGAATACGGTTTCCATGAAAGGCTGGACATGGTCTCAACAATGCTTAGGTAGGTGGGACGTGTCAAAGGAACATCCACATGATGAAGGACCCAAGGTTTCCCAGCAGAACATTGCCCAAAGCATCACTGCCTCCGCCGCCACGCCTTCTTCCCATAGTGCACCTGGTGCCATGTGTTCCCCAGGTAAGCCACGTACACACACCCGGCCATCCACGAGATTCATCAGACCAGGCCGCCTTCTTCCATTGCTCCGGGGTCCAGTTCTGATACTCACGTGCCACTGTTTAGATTAGATTAGATTAGATTCAACTTTATTGTCATTACACAAGTACAAGTACAAGGCAACGAAATGCAGTTTAGGTCTAACCAGAAATGCAATAGCAGCAAGTGCAGGATATACAACGTTTGCATAAGTGCAGGACATGGATATGTTCTGAGTATATATAAATATACTATACTATAAACAGAATTTACAGGTGAATATGTACAGTGAATAATATACAGATGGTTATTACTATAAACAGAATTTACAGGTGGATATGTAATATAATATACAGATGGCTATTACTATAAACAGAATTTTACAGATAGAGGTATAAAATGATATGTTAGGCTAAAATGAGGAATATGGCAGTGGATTAAGGTAGTGCAATAAATTATGGACAGAAGCTATCCGGAAAAAAAAGTGTAAAAGTGCAGTGGAAAGTGATTGCATATTACACTTAGAAGTACGGTGCAAAATGCAAATGTAAACAGTTGGTACTGTAAATAACAGTCGGCAGTGCAAATGAGCATAATCCAGTTAAGGTATGGTAGTGCAAAATGAATAAGTAAACAGTTGTTACTGTAATAAACAGTCGGTAGTGCAAATAACAAAGTGAAGGCGGATGTGAGGTAGGAGAGTTAGCAGTTTATGAGGGAAGTGGATCAACGGGGGTTTGAGTTCAGTAAAGAGACAGCTCTGGGGAAAAAACTGTTCTTTAGTCTGCTGGTCCTGGTCCGGAGGATCCTGAAACGCCTGCCGGAGGGCAGGAGAGAAAACAGTCTGTGGGCTGGGTGAGAGGAGTCCTTGAGGATGCTGGAGCTCGATGCAGACAGCGTTTCCTCTGGATGTGCTCGATGGCAGGCAGTGGAGTCCCTGTGATGCGCTGGGCAGTTTTCACCACCCGCTGCAGTGCCTTGCGCTCCGCAACAGAGCAGCTCCCATACCACACTGCCACACAGTTGGTCAGGATGCTTTCTATTGCGCAGCGATAGAAGTTCACCAGGATAGCCGAGGAGAGCTGATTCTTCCTCAGTGTCCTCAGGAAGAAGAGGCGCTGGTGAGCCTTCTTGACCAGGCTGGAGGTGTTGGTCGTCCACGACATGTCCGCCGAGATGTGGATCCCCAGGAACTTGAAACTGGAGACACGTTCAACAGCCATTCCATTGATGTGGATGGTGTCGTGTGTGCCTCTTGACTCCTTCCTGAAGTCCACGATGAGCTCCTTCGTTTTGGTGGTGTTGAGGAGCAGGTTATTATCAGCGCACCATGTGGCCAGGTGCTGGATCTCCTCCCTATAGGCAGTCTCATCGTTGTTGCTGATGAGACCAATCACCGTAGTGTCGTCCGCAAACTTGACGATAGAATTAGATCCATACACAGGCTTGCAGTCGGCGGTGAAGAGGGAGTAGAGAAACGGGCTTAGCACACAGCCCTGTGGTACACCAGTGTTAAGAGTGATGGATGTGGAGCAGTTGAATCCTGAACGAACATTCTGGGGTCTGTCAGTTAGGAAGTCCACAGTCACTGTTGGTGCTTTGGGCGGTGGACGGGTCAGCATGGGCACTGGTCAGCGGCTGTGCCGCCCCATACACAACAAACTGAGATGCTCTGTGTATTCTGACACCTTTCTATCAGAACCAGCATTAACTTCTTGAGCAGTTTGAGCTCCAGTAGCTCGTCTGTTTGATCGGACCATACGGGCCAGCCTTCGCTCCCCACGGGCATCAATGAGCCTCGGCCGCCCATGACCCTGTGGCCGGTTCTCCACTGGTCCTCCATGACCATGTGGCCGGTTCTCCACTGGTCCTCCATGACCATGTGGCCGGTTCTCCACTGGTCCTTCATGACCCTGTGGCCGGTTCTCCACTGGTCCTCCATGACCCTGTGGCCGGTTCTCCACTGGTCCTCCATGACCCTGTGGCCGGTTCTCCACTGGTCCTTCATGACCCTGTGGCCGGTTCTCCACTGGTCCTTCATGACCCTGTGGCCGGTTCTCCACTGGTCCTTCATGACCCTGTGGCCGGTTCACCACTGGTCCTTCATGACCCTGTGGCCGGTTCTCCACTGGTCCTCCATGACCATGTGGCCGGTTCTCCACTGGTCCTCCATGACCATGTGGCCGGTTCTCCACTGGTCCTTCATGACCATGTGGCCGGTTCTCCACTGGTCCTTCATGACCCTGTGGCCGGTTCTCCACTGGTCCTCCATGACCCTGTGGCCGGTTCTCCACTGGTCCTCCATGACCCTGTGGCCGGTTCTCCACTGGTCCTTCATGACCCTGTGGCCGGTTCTCCACTGGTCCTTCATGACCCTGTGGCCGGTTCTCCACTGGTCCTTCATGACCCTGTGGCCGGTTCACCACTGGTCCTTCATGACCCTGTGGCCGGTTCTCCACTGGTCCTTCATGACCCTGTGGCCGGTTCTCCACTGGTCCTTCATGACCCTGTGGCCGGTTCTCCACTGGTCCTCCATGACCCTGTGGCCGGTTCTCCACTGGTCCTTCATGACCCTGTGGCCGGTTCTCCACTGGTCCTTCATGACCCTGTGGCCGGTTCTCCACTGGTCCTCCATGACCCTGTGGCCGGTTCTCCACTGGTCCTTCCTTGGAGCACTTTTGATAGAGACTGACCACTGCAGACCGGGAACACCCCACAAGAGCTGCAGTTTTGGAGATGCTCTGACCCAGTCGTCTAGCCGTCACAATCTGGCCCTTGTCAAACTCGCTCAAATCCTTACGCTTGCCCATTTTTCCTGCTTCTAACACATCAACTCTGAGGACAAAATGTTCACCTGCTGCCTAATATATCCCACCCACTAACAGAGATCATCAGTGTTACACACGCCTGATCAGTGTATAACAAAAGGCATTCATGCATCAATTTCTGATGTGTTTTTAATGCAAAAATATCTATTACTATAATTCAAAACCCATAATCCTAAGTAATAAACTTCAGGCTACAAACAATGAACAGCCTTCGTTGACTGACTCATTAACTATTGAACAGCCTCAGAAAACCTTACTGGATTCGTTAGAATAACGTGTATTGATGAATCCCACAATAACACCAGGAATGTGTATCAAGAAAGTCAATATTAATTCCATGTTGACTTTGAAACATGCAGCTATATTCTGGCACAGGATGGGTTTAATAATACCGTGCTCGCTGATCTACACGGGCTTTTAAAACAAGATGTGATCTGGTCCAGCTGCTCTCCTGGTGTTACTGAAAACACTCGCCACTTTCACTTCAGTGAGTTTAGCGTCTCTCGCGAGCGTGATGGATGAAGTGTGAATGCCGTCCTGTCTTTGCTAGCGCTGCACAAGCTTCACATTCCTGTAGGCCAGCACTCGGCTCCGGTAGGAAGCGGTTTTGTGTATTGTCTTGAAGAATTTGGAACGGATGGAGAAACATGGCTCGGCGTTCTGACATTCCCGTCTCATCTGGATCAGCTCTTTACTCGCTCTGCACAAGGCCAAGCGCTTGAATAAAAATAATCCCATAATACAGACCCTCAACAGAGGTATATTCATGAATTCAAAGCACTTAACAAACGGACCTTTCATGCTCTATCAATAAAGACTGTTCTATTACTTTGTACCTTCACATTTCTTACACCACCAGCAAAAACTATGCATTATTTTATGCATTCAGGCTTTTTGTCTAATTTTTAGTTTGAGGCAAAATATCGATTATTATTTTTCAAAACCCATATAAGCATTACTCTCCGATACATAACTCATGCCTTGACTTCAAATGTAAATTATTTCCTGTGGAGCTTTTTGAGGACAGGGTTGCTGTACTTTTCCAAACATATACCCTATATAGCATATGATGACCTATTGCCAAATTCTCTAGAAACCAGGGGGTTGCTATGCAGTTGCTAAGGTGTTCTGAGATTATTGTTTTTTTTTTGCTAGTGGGCTTTATGTGGTTGCCAGGGGGTTGCTATGCAGATGCTAAGGTGTTCTGAGATTTTTTAAGCACATTGCCAGATGGTTGCTAGTGTGCTTTAGGTGGTTGCCAGGGGGTTGCTATGCAGTTGCTAAGGTGTTCTGAGATTTTTTAAGCACATTGCAATGTGGTTGGTTGCTAAAGTGTTTTACGCAGTTGCCAGGGGGTTGCTATGCAGATGCTAAGGTGTTCTGAGATTTTTTAAGCACAGTGCCATATGGTTCCTAGTGTGCTTTAGGTGGTTGCCAGTGGGTTGCTATGAAGTTGCTAAGGTTTTCAGAGTTTTTTTAAGCACATTGCAATGTGGTTGGTTGCTAAAGTGTTTTTACGCAGTTGCCAGGGGGTTGCTATGCAGTTGCCATGGTGTTCTGTGATTCTTTAAGCACATTGCCATATGGTTGCTAGTGTGCTTTAGGTGGTTGCCAGTGAGTTGCTATGCAGTTGCTAAGGTGTTCTAGGTGGTTTCCAGGGAGTTTGCTAAGGTTTTTTTTTTTACCAGGTTTTATTACAACATTGTTATGTGGTTGCTAAAATGATTTAGGTGGTTGCCAGTGGGTTGCTATGCAGTTGCTACGGTGTTCTGAGATTTTTTAAAGCACATTTCCATACGTTTGCTAGCGTGTTTAAGGTGGTTGCCAGGGGGTTGTTATGCAGTTGCTAAGACGTTCTGAGAGATTTTTCGCACATTGCCATATGGTTGTTAGTGTGTTTTAGATGGTTGCCAGGGCATTGCTTTACAGTTGCTAAAGTGTTCTGAGAGCTTTTTTGCATGTTTCTATGTTTTGCTATGTAGTTGCTAAAGGTTTTTTTAGCACTGCATTTGCTAAAGTGTTTTACACAGTTGCCAGGGGGTTGCTATGCAGTTGCTAAGGTGTTCTAGGGAGTTTGCTAAGTTTTTTCACCAGGTTTTATTACAACATTGTTATGTGGTTGCTTAAGTGATTTAGGTGGTTGCCGGTGGGTTGCTATGCAGTTGCTACGGTGTTCTGAGATTTTTTAAAGCACATTTCCATACGTTTGCTAGCGTGTTTAAGGTGGTTGCCAGGGGGTTGTTATGCAGTTGCTAAGATGTTCTGAGAGATTTTTCGCACATTGCCATATGGTTGTTAGTGTGTTTTAGATGGTTGTCAGGGCATTGCTTTACAGTTACTAAAGTGTTCTGAGAGCTTTTTTGCATGTTTCTATGTTTTGCTATGTAGTTGCTAAGGTTTTTTTTAGCACTGCATTTGCTAAAGTGTTTTAAGTGGTTGCCAGGGCGTTGCTATGAAGTTGCTAAGGTGTACAGAGTGGGTTTTTACATGCTTCTGTGCAGTTGTTATGGTGTACGGTGTTGTTGTTTTGTATTGTGTACCGCCAGGAACACCCTAGTCACTGCATAGCAACATGCTAAAATACTCAGAACACCTTAGCAACACATAGCAACACCCTGGCATTGTGGCAGTGAGTGTTGCACAGGCTTCTTGAGAAAATGTAAAAATCTAGTTTTCATGTATTGTACAAGTCCAGGTTCTGTTTGACATCATCTATAGCATCCGTTTAACCCTCCATCAGAAATGACTGCAGTAAATGAAGAGCTGAAAACTGCTGATTCCAGTTTTAAACTAGGAAACTCACACCAGGGCTCAGAAAGACAGGCTTTCACCTGGCAGGTGACAACGATTGAGGTCTGTTTTGGTAAGTCCTGCCAAAACTGTGGACTGGTGGTCTGGTCTTAATTACATCGCTTTTTTAAGAAGCCCTACATTAAGGCATAATGGACCCATATTTGGATTACACATAAATGACTGCTGAATGAGTATCAGTGGGGGTATATTTTTACAACCTCCACATGAAGCTAGTTATCACATTTAATGTCAGCTCTAAAAGAAAATACACAGAGGAACGTATTGTGCACATGCATGTGCTGAGTTTTTTTTCTCTGATTTTTGATGATGAAAAATTATTTTCTATAATAGTGTACCATATTCTTCATACTGAAGCATTTTCTGCAGTCAACCAACAAATATACAGTAGAGCTGAGTTATATCGGATGGTAAGAGGCCGTTTCTCTTTATGTGAACATGGTTTTGTTCCATCAGTAACTGTGAACATTGCCATGCAGATGCTGTTGGTGTTCTGAGAGTTTTAGGACATTGCTTTGTAGTTGCTAAAGTGTTTGTGTAGTTGGCAGGGTGTTGCTATGCAGTTGTTAAGGTGTTCTGAGAGTTTTAGGACATTGTTTTATAGTTTCTAAAGTGTTTATGTGGTTGCCAGGGTGTTGCTATGCAGATGCTAAGGTGTTTCTGAGAGTTTTAGGACATTGCTACATAGTAGCTAAAGTGTTTGTCATTGCTAGGGTGTTGCTATACAGATGCTATTGGTGTTCTGAGTTTTTGGACATTGCTATGAGGTTGCTAAAGTGTTTTATGTGGTTTCCAGGCCGTTGCTATGCAGTTGCTAAGATTTTCTAAGAGTTTTTAGCACATTGCTATGAAGTTGTAGCCTAGAAATCTAGACGCACTCTAGCGGCAGAACATTTATTTTGCCGCGAGTGTAGTCTAGCAACTCTCGGTAGACCTCAGAGCTGGAAAAACCAAACTCTGGTCAGGCCAATCACATCGTGTATAGAGTCGGTGGGCGGGCTTAAAGCGTTAGTTCACACAAAAAAGAAAATTCTGTAATTAATTACTCACCCTCATGTCGTTCGACACCAGTAAGACCTCCGTTCATATTCGGAACGCAAATGAAGATATTTTAGTGTAAAGCTGATGCTGAGAAAGGCTTCAGATCGGCCTCCATTGGCATTCAGTACATTTACACTCACAAGACCCATAAAAGGCACTTAAAACGTCGTTACAAAGTCCATCTCACCACAGTGGCTCTACAATAATTTTATGATGCGACGACAATAGTTTTTGTGCGCAAAAAAAATCTAAATAACACCTTTATCCAACTTGTTCTTGTCTTCCGTGTGTGTCTCCACGACGCATGCGTGAGAATATGACGTAGATCCGGCGTTCGGACACATGACCCAGAAGAGATTTGTTTACAAGCAGAGGAAGACGTGCGTATCTCAGCTGTTGAATTTTACATTGATCGTGCTTTAGGTCTTGGTATAGTTCTCAAAATGGGGTTAAAGTGTGCATTTCATGGATTCCCGAACCCCGGCGCTACGTCATATTCTCACGCATGCGTCGTGGAGGCACACACGGAAGACAAGAACAAGTTGGATAAAGGTGTTATTTTGATTTTTTTTTTGCGCACAAAAACTATTGTCGTCGCATCGTAAAATTATTGTAGAGTCACTGTGGTGAGATGGACTTTGTAACAACGTTTTAAGTGCCTTTTATGGGTCTTGTGAGTGTAAATGTACTGAATGCCAATGGAGGCCTATCTGAAGCCTTTCTCAGCATCAGCTTTACACTAAAATATCTTAATTTGTGTCTGAAGATGAACGGAGGTCTTACGGGTGTCGCACGACATGAGGGTGAGGAATTAATGACAGAATTTTCATTTTTGGGTGAACTAACCCTTTAACATAATGACGGAAC
Source organism: Gobio occitaniae (assembly GCA_033150135.1). Lineage (NCBI taxonomy): Eukaryota > Metazoa > Chordata > Actinopteri > Cypriniformes > Gobionidae > Gobio > Gobio occitaniae. Next base: position 95,104 of record JARQWZ010001699.1, read on the forward strand.
GGAGTTGCGGAGGTTCTTGGTGCTACAGGTAAACAAAGAAGCTGACGATCAGCGTCTTTCAAATCGGTTTTGGCCGCTATTCTGGAAGACTTGGAGTTAAGCTTTTCTTTGAGGAAAGAACAAAGAACTGCACTGAAGTCATTCGTAAGAAAGGAAGATGTATTCAGAGTTTAATCTATCAACTAACGTACTAACTGCTTTGCAGTTGTTAAGGCGTACAGATTGGGGTTTAACATGCCGCTCTGAAGTTAGTGTTTAGTTTTTATTATATACTGTGTTGGCATTTTTCAGTGACCTCAGAAAAAGGCTGTCTTCGCTACAGAGAAGGTTCCAGGAAAGCAAGTGTAAGTTTACTCTAAATCATGAACCGTAAGCTCATTAGTAACGTTATTTCCACTCTGTAGTTAATGAACAGTAGACTATGTGTTTGCTCACTGTGACACTGTCATTTTAATTTAATTCAAAAGTACGTTTCTGTGTAAAATGCTGACTATTTTCCTAACGTGCAATCATTATTTCAATGGAAAGGAGTAAAATGCGAGAAGCGATGCTATAGGGAAACCCCAGACTTGAATCATAGTTTCATTCAGTTATGAAACTCTTTTCTCAATTGTAAATATCTATCAAAATACTGGGAATTAATAAATGTTTTGCGTGTAGAGGCCGTGAAGCATAAGTGTTCCAGGATGTATTTCATAAGCGAGCGCTTCCCAGTCCAGCACACCATCTGTACCAGTCCAAGGTTTCCGGATGATTCATTTACATGCCTCATTGATCCAACTGCAACCAGCTCTTTATTGCAAAAGGTTGTCATCGCCCGTGCGCTGACCTTTAAACCTCCAGACCTTGAGTAAGTTGGAAATAACCCTGCCCTTTCTTCCGTGGCTCTCATCCGAGGGTTCCTGGCCTAGTAAACTGCCCCGTGATTCAGCGCTCCTGATGCCAGAGCGAGTTACCCGTCCTGGAGCCCATGCATCTCGATCATCTGAACAATCGAGAGGTGGAGGTTTGCCATGCGTTAGTTGTGACGTATGAGCTGCATTCACAGATATGAGTGAGCTTGAGTCACCGAGAAAACTAAATGTTCTCCAAGACAGACTTCGTAAGAAGCTAGAGCTCGTAAACATTATGAGACCGCATCAGCAGGACGTCTCCGTCGATGGGAACGTCACACATGAGCGCCCATCCTGTTGTTGGTTGCTCTGTTTTTGTGTGTACAACAATTCTCTCTTCCATTCGAAATGGATGAAAAGTCAAAATCAAGATAAAGTCACAATTATGAATTTCAATTTCTACGTCTACCTCAGGGGTCTCAGTCATTTTACCTTGGGGCCGCTGGAGGTAGACTCTGGGTCAGGCTGGGCCGCATCAAGTTTTCCACATAAAAAGTGTTTCAAGTATTCCAAAAAAAAGTAGAACAACTGATCCAATCTTCTCAATCTTTATTATTAACGAATGAATGTTTCTTCTGAACATGAACTGTTCCTCTGAATTTGAACTAAATATAGCCTATAGAAATTAAATCATGTAATATGAAATAATGAATGATTTTAATTAATCTAATTCACAGCAAGGCCGTAACCAGGTCAAACAGAACAGTGAACGCAATTCTAGATCTAATTCTAGTTGGGAAATAATCTTTTTGTGTAAACAATATTTGCGTCAAATATATTATTAGTCCCGATATTCTTCGCATGAGTGAGTGAATAAATACATAGATCCGCGATTAACTTACGGATACTCTAGTGGTCTGGTGGTAGAATTTTTGTCAACCGTATCAAAGGTTTCGGGTTCTTATCCGCTCTCATGTAGTTTTTCTTCATTAAAATCAAAAATGTTCATCAATGATTGTATAATAAGACCATGGACACGTTTGCATTTTGTTTTGTGATTTCACCGGAAAGAATAGAGTCTCTCTCCGCAACGGCATTAAGCGATAGATTGACGCGCTCGTCTGTGTGTGAAGACTGAGCAGTGTGCACGGGCCAAAAGAGAACGTAAACCCCGCCTACTTTGATTGGCCATCTCAATCATTTTGACATTGACGAGCGCTGGCCACACTAACACTAAACTTTGATGTCAAGAAGGGGGCCACAAAATATCATCCTGCGGGCCGCGAGTTTGAGACCCCTGTTCTACCTCATAATGATGATTTAAATGTGTCATAATTTTGAGTTCTCATAAGTAAGTCTTGTCATAATTATGAATTTTTATCTCATAATTTCAATTTGTCCATTTCTACTTCTATCTCATAATTATGATTTTATACGTCATCATTTTGACATCTCATAATTATGCATTTTTATCTCATAGTTTTAACTTGTGTCCATTTCTATTTTTATCTCACATTTATGATTTGTCTCATAATTTTGACTCATCTCATAATTATGACTTAGTATCTCATAATTAAATTTATCTCACAATTATGATTAAAGTGTTATAATTTTGACTTCTCATAATTTCTACTTCTATCTCATAATTATGACGTAGTATCCCATAATTGAATTTTTATCTCCCAATTATGATTAGTGTCATAATTTTGACTTTATTTTTTTATTTTTAGTTTCAACTTGTCAATTTCTACTTCTATCTCATAATTATGATTTAAATGTCATAATTTTGACTTATTGGTATGTCATAGTTATGAATTTTTATCTCAGTTTCAACCTGTCAATTTCTATTTCTATATCATAATTATGACGTAGTATCTCATAATTGAATTTTTTTTCTCACCTTTATGATTAGTCTCATAATTTTGACTTCTCATAATTATGACTTAGTATCTCATAATTTTGACTTGTCATAATTATGATTTTTATCTCAGTTTCAACTTGTCAATTTAATAAAAAAAAAAACTTTAAATGTCGTCATTTTGACATATCCCATATGACTTAGTATCTCATAATTGAATTTTTATCTCACATTTATGATTTAAGTGTAATAATTTTGGCTTATCTAGTATCTCATTATTTTGACTAGTCATTATTATCAATTCTTATCTCATTATTTCAACTTATGTCAAATTATACTTCGATTTCATATGTCGTCATAGTATCTCATAATTTTGATTATGAATTTTTATCTCATAGTTTCAACCTGTCAATTTCTATTTCTATCTCATAATTATGATTTTATATGTCATAATTTTTACTTCTCATTATTATGATAATTATGATATTGGTGACATAGTATCTAATCATTTTGTCTTTTTATCTCATTATAACTATAAATTATGACTTACTATCTCATAATTTTGACGTATGTCATAATTATGACTTCATATCCAATAATTTTGTCTTTTTATCTCATTATGACTATAAAATTATGACTACTAGGGATGCATTAATACAGTTAGTCCACGGTTCAATACATACCTCGGTTTTTAACCACGGTTTTCGGTTCGGTTCTGATGGCTTGTCACATACATTTGTTATTCTATTCTTAGGCGACAGGAACAGCAAGAGGTTAAGGAGAATAAAGATTATTTTGAAGAAAATAAAAGAAAGATTTCTTTATTTTACTTAAAAGATTTGAAAAACCTACCTTGAACTTAAAACTTTACTAAACAAAAACCCTTGTATTCCTAGTGTATTGTATAATATAAAATAAATATATATAAAGATTTACACTGGCAGCTCAGAGCTGTACAGCAGCATTTACGTATGAAACTGAATGAATAAATGTAAAAATAAAACACTACATAGACTTCACTATAAAATATACATTGATTCTTATTAAAGCTACTGTATAAGTTCTTCAGTCAAGAGCAGTGAGTGATTTTCTCTTTGTCTTTTGTAGTTGTATTAACATTAAAGGGATAGTTCTTTCAAAAATGAAAATTGTCATCGAGAAATGAATACAGTTTTGGAACAATATTAGAGTGAGTAAATAATGACATCATTTTAGAGGTGAACTGTCCCTTTAAGGACCGCGTGTTCACCATAGGCTGCGCCGCTGTCAATTTAAGACCTGCACGCATCTAATATACAGACACACGCAATTTTACTTTCACTTTAGACATAACCGACTGTTTATATAAACCTTGTGTGTATTTGACAGTATTAGCACAGTAAGACGACTACTTAGTCCAGTAATCACGTGTTTGACAGGCGTTTAGTGTGCGCGCTCTGAAAAGCGCATGTTAAAACCGCGCACGCGAATGAAACCGGCAAGGCTTTAAAACGCATGGAAATAATGAACTTTGGTGATTGTGAATAACTCTAGTGTTCCGTGAGTATAACTCTACCACTAACCTGTGATGTGAATGTATGTCGCGTTGTTCAGTATATTGGGATGGAGCAAATGATAGAATTTGTAGAAAAATAATTAATTAAATGCAAAACCGAAAAAAAAAAAACGCAAATCACAAGCGCGTACTGAACCGTGAATGCGGTACCAAACGGTTGAATATTATATTGAGAATTGTGGCAACCCTAATGACTACTCTCATAATTTTGATGTGTCATAATTATGACTTAGTGTTCAATAAGTTTGTCTTTTATCTCATTATGACTATAAAATTATGACTTACTATCTCATAATTTTGATTTATGTACATTTTTATGACTTAGTATGTCAACTTTGAATGACATAATTATGACTTCATATCTAATAATTTTGTCTGTTTATCTCATTATGACTGTAAAATGATGACTAACTATCTCATAATTTTGATGTGCCATAAAAAGACAATATTATTAGATATGAAGTCATAATTATCTCATTATGACTAAAATTATGACTTACTATCTCATAATTTTGATGTATGTCATAATTATGACTTCATATCAAATAATATTGTCTTTTTATCTCATTATGACTATAAAATGATGACTTACTATCTCATAATTTTGATGTGTCATAATTATGACTTCATATCAAATAATATTGTCTTTTTATCTCATTATGACTAAAATTATGACTTACTATCTCATAATTTTGACGTATGTCATAATTATGACTTAGTATGTCATAACTTTGAATGATGACATCATTATGACTTCATATCTAATAATTTTGTCTTTTAATCTCATTATGACTATGAAATTGTGACTTACTATCTCATAATTTTGATGTATGTCATAATTATGACTTGGTATCTAATAATTTTGTCTTTTTATCTCATTATGACTATAAAATTATGACTTCATATCTAATAATTTTGTCTTTTTATCTTATTATGACTATAAAATTATGACTTACTATCTCATAATTTTGACGTATGTCATAATTATGACTTAGTATCTAATAATTTTGTCTTTTTATCTCATTATGACTATAAAATTATGACTTACTATCTCATAATTTTGACGTATGTCATAATTATGACTTAGTATCTAATAATTTTGTCTTTTATCTCTAATCATGATTCAGAAAAGCAAGGCATGGCAGAAACAGGCTTCTATACTATATTGTCACATTATAGCCTTTTCTCATGTGTGCGTGTGAAAGTGCAGAACTCACTGGTGTGGTTTCCTGGTGTTTTCATCTATGATTGGCTTCATTTTCTGCCTGTTTTATCACCAATATCACCTATAGAAATATAATATCACACCTCAACCACAGGTCTCATTCAGGAGAGATAGCGACAGTGGTGCTTGTTTTAGCAAACAGCTTTAATTACAGACAGGATTTCTCATGAAAGGGCTGAAGTATGCATGCTTTGTGTAAATGATATAATGAGTGTGTGAGTATCTCCGTGTACAATCGACACTCTGGGTGGGTTCTGTATTCAATAGCACAGTACATTCTTGTTTACTTAGTCGCTGTTTTGCACTGATTTGGCTCTTATTACCCCCCTCTCAGCCTCTAAACACCCCCAGAATGATGGAATAACACAGACTTCAGTAATTACTGCACAGAATCAGGCCAATCAATGGCCTGTGAAAACGTGGTAAAGCAAACACAGGAGCGATCTGTGTGGCTCTGATTATGTGAAGAGGAATTCCAGTGCTGGATTACTGTCAGAACTGTGTGTGTGTGTTGTGTGAGCGATTCAGATTAAAATGCACATAGAGATGGATCGGAAGTTTCAGTCCCGAGGCACGAAACGTCCCGTTTTTGTCATCGGATCATTGGTGTCGTATTTGCTCTGCTTTTGAATGACTGAGTCACACGAGGACAGATTTTTCCTTCTCAGATGCATTTTCTGAGTCTTACAGCAATCGGGAACCAATGACATAAGCGCACGCCATAGCTGCGTGTAAATAGTATTATGCAAGCGTTCCAAACGGGATGATGGATGGTTTGACGGATCGCTGAGGTCTTTGGACGTAAGTATTTCCAGCAGTAGGCCAATGGCCTGTCTCTCTAGTCTAAATCACGGTGCTGAAGGCCTGAACTCCATCTGGAGACGGCGAGAGGGTGAGCCTGAGAACAAATGAGATGAAGAGGGAGAGACGGGATAGAACAGTATGGGTCACACTAGCCCGATCCTCCGGGCGTTTGTGTTTGGATGAAAGACGCCTGACAGCAGCCGGTGAGCGCGTCTTATCCAGGCCAGAGATGTCGAGCGTGTTTGTCATCATTTAGCTTTTAACCTGCTTTTAAAGTGCCAAACGCTTCCCCCTGAAAACAGCAGATAAGCTGAACACTTCGAGAGCGTTACGTCTTTGTTATTGATACAGTATAATAAAGATGCTCAGGATTTGAATAAACTGCTACTTTCCTTGTGTGTTTTTGTCCACTTTGTTATTGTGGGTGGCTGCCAGTGTTTTGCTAGGTTATCGTGGGAGGTAGCCAAGGTGTATCTAGGTTATTTTGGGAGGTTGCTAGGGTGTATCTAGGTTATTGTGGGAGGTTGCTAGGTTATCATGGGAGATTGCCAGGGTGTTGCTAGGTTATTGTGGGAGTTTGCGAGGGTGTATCTAGGTTATTGTGGGAGGTTGCCAAGGTGTTGCTAGGTTATTGTGGGAGGTTGCCAGGGTGTTGCTAGGTTATTGTGTGAGGTTGCCAAGGTGATCGTGGGAGGTTGCCAGGGTGTTGCTAGGTTATTGTGGGAGGTTGCTAGGGTGTATCTAGGTTATTGTGGGAGGTAGCCAAGGTGTTGCTAGGTTTTTGTGGGAGGTTGCCAAGGTGTTGCTAGGTTATTGTGGGAGGTTGCCAAGGTGTTGCTAGGTTATTGTGTGAGGTTGCTAGGGTGTATCTAGGTTATTGTGGGAGGTTGCCAAGGTGTTGCTAGGTTATTGTGGGAGGCTGCCAGGGTGTTGCTAGGTTATCGTGGGAGGTTGCCAGGGTGTTGCTAGGTTATCGTGGGAGGTAGCCAAGGTGTAACTAGGTTATCGTGGGAGGTTGCCAGTGTGTTGCTAGGTTATCGTGGGAGGTAGCCAAGGTGTAACTAGATTATCATTGGAGGTTGCCAAGGTGTTGCTAGGTTATTGTGTGAGGTTGCTAGGGTGTATCTAGGTTATTGTGGGAGGTTGCCAAGGTGTTGCTAGGTTATTGTGGGAGGCTGCCAGGGTGTTGCTAGGTTATCGTGGGAGGTTGCCAGGGTGTTGCTAGGTTATCGTGGGAGGTAGCCAAGGTGTAACTAGGTTATCGTGGGAGGTTGCCAGTGTGTTGCTAGGTTATCATGGGAGGTAGCCAAGGTGTAACTAGATTATATATATATTTATATATATATATTTGTATTTATATTTTATATATTTATGCATTTAGCAGACGCTTTTATCCAAAGCGACTTACAACTTGGGGATACAATAAGCGATTGGTCGTGAAGAGTCGAGTGAGCGCAACAAGTGTCTGACATACTTGGTCCGTGTCGATTTCTCAGTGTAGCACAGGTTAGAGTAGGGAGGGAAAGAGGAGGAAAAGAGGAAAGGAAAGTTTTTTTTTTTGTTTTTTTTTTGTTTTTTTTTAGGAGGTTAAGTGCTCACGGAAGAGATGAGTTTTTAGTTGACTTTTGAATGTTGTCAATGAATCCGCATTTCGGATGGCGGTGGGCAGATCGTTCAACCAGCTGGGAACGTTGAATGAAAATGTTCTGGAAAGGGATTTTTTGCCTCTCTGTGAAGGTACCACAAGCCTTCGCTCCTTGGCTGAACGAAGGCTTCTGGTGGGGGTGTGTCGATGTAGAATCGAGTCAAAGTAAGCAGGAGCTGAATTATTAGATTATTATTAGATTAGATTATAATTAGATTATCATGGGAGGTTGCCAGGGTGTTGCGAGGTTATTGTGGGAGATTGCTAGGGTGTAACTAGGTTATTGTAGGAGGTTGCCAGGGTGTTGCTAGGTTATCGTGGGAGGTAGCCAAGGTGTTGCTAGGTTATTGTGGGAGGTTGCTAGGGTGTATCTAGGTTATTGTGGGAGGTTGCCAGGATGTTGCTAGGTTATCGTAGAAGGTTGCCCGGTTGTTGCTAGGTTATCGAGGGAGGTTGCCATGGTGTTGCTAGGCTATCATAGGAGGTTGCCGTGGTGTTGACCCATACTTGGAATTTGTGCTCTGCATTTAACCCATCCAAGTGCACACACACACAGTAGACACCCGGAGCAGTGGGCAGCAATATTTCTGCGGTGCCCGGGGAGCAGTTGGGGGTTCGGTGTCTTGCTCAAGGGTCTCACCTCAGTCGTGGTATTGATGGTGGAGGAGGGCACAATTTCTGCCGGACTTGAGACTCGAACCCTTCCGGTTACAAGTCTGACTCTCTAACCATTAGGCCACGACTGCCCCAGTAGGGTTCCAATGTGTTGTTATGTAATCTTGGAAGGTTGTAATGGTGTTGCTAGGCTATCATAGGAGGTTGCCAGGGTTTTGCTAGGATATTGTGGGTGGTTGCCAGGGTGTTGCTAGGCTATTGTGATAGGTTGCCAAGGTGTTGCTAGACTATTGTGGGAGCTTGCCAGAGTGTTATGTTATCATTCATACATTACATTTACGCATTTGGCAGACGCTTTTATCCAAAGCGACTTACAGTGCCCTTATTACAGGGACAATCCCCCTGGAGCAACATGGAGTAAAGTGTCTTGCTCAAGGACACACTGGTGGTGACCGCTGGGATCGAACTAGGTTATCGTAGAATGTTGACAGGGTTTTGCTAGGCTATCAAAGGAGGTTGACAGGGTGTTGCTAGGCTATCATAGGAGGTCGAGAGGGTGTTGCTAGGCTATCATAGGAGGTTGCAGTGTGTGTGTGTGTGTGTGTGTGTGTGTGTGTGTGTGTGTGTGTGTGTGTGTTACTAGGTTATCGTACACTGTAAAATCCAACAGTTGTTCTTACTAAGACTTTTTTAGTAAACTTTACTTAATGTCCAATAATTTGTTGACCTTACTTAAAACAAGTAAGTAATCTGAACTATTTGCATGCTATGCCTTCGTTACTTAGAAAACTCAAGTAAACATTACTTGACTGGTTTGAGTACCATTTTGCCAAAGTAAAAAAACAAGCGGGTGGACGGGCGGACGGGCAAAGTGTTTTTGAGGCGGGGCAATTTTTTCTAGAGTTATCACTCATTTCCTCCACTTCTTCTCACCATAATTGTGATTAGTGATCCCTTTGGTTGGACACTTGGAACTTCATTCATAGTATAGTAATTAACTTCCTATTAATGCAGCAATGCAACAAGAAATTGAATTCAAAACAAGGGAAGTAATATATATATATAATGATATAGAACATAACCATTTTTCATGTCAAATAATGACCTTTTAAAATTTTTTTTGCTAATTTTTATGGCATAACCTTTTAATTGAGTTGATATAATCCCTCTATGTTTGTCACAATATCATTTGGCCATGCTTGAGTGTGTCACACACACACTTCAACATTCAGCATGCAAAACACAACAATGGTAACAAGGATTTTTTTTTATTTATTTTTTTTTTTTTATTATTAATACGACCTTTTCTATTTTACTTGCTGTCATTATTGAGGTTATACTGACAAAAGACAAATAGTAAAATAAAGGCAAAAATAGTAAAACGAAGCAATTAATTTATTCATGCCACAATGCACTCTGGGAGTACACTTCCTCAGATCCCAGATAGAATTAAGTTGACAAAACTTAAACGGTTTAAGTAAGAACAACTTAATGCAATTAAGTAATGCTTACTTAATTGAATTAAGGCAACAAGTTTGCACAATTTAATTAAGTAAACTGAACTAATTAGTTTTTACAGTGTATAAGAGTGACAGGGTGTTGCTAGGTTATCATAGGAAGTTGCCAAGGTGTTGCTATGTTATCATGGGAGGTTGCCAAGGTGTTGCTAGACTATCGTGAGAGGTTGCCAGGGTGTTGCTAGGTTATCGTAGTAGGTCACTATGCAATGACTTTTAGCATGCATTCTGTAAGTCTGTGTGAGTGAGATGCTGAAGTATATTAAAAGTTGGATATATAGTACATCTGCAAACATTCAGCATACTCACATACAGCGATATACTCTATTTAGCAAACCTCAACTACTTAATTTATATTCTTATTCTTTACTTAATTTATATCATCGCAAAATGTAAACTATATTATCGTCCAGCGCTAATCTGCTAAATGCAACTAAAAGACATGAAGATATTATAAACATTGATTATATAAACATGAAACAATGTGTATTGTGAAAAGTGCTGCACATGCCAGACTGTTTTCCATTGTAACCATTGTCTGTAGAGCTGTGGTTTTCGCTGAACTTCTCTCACTAATCAAACTCTCTTTCTTCAGGTTAATGTCTCTTCCTGCTCATTTACCACAGAGAGGCCTTGTGATGGAGAGACTTCCGATTTCCATGAGCAGCGCAGGACCCTCATGCGGCTCAACATCCGCCCCAGGAATGCAGATTGCAGGGTAGCAGTTTCACCATCCTACCTCCACACACACCACACACAAACACATACACACACGCACGCGCACACACACACCACACACAGAGGCGCTAATTATGTGTGTGTGTGTGGGCATGTTTTTGTGAAATATCAGGACACAAATGTGTATAATGACATGGGTATTACAAAAAGAGGGAGAAATATGAGGACGTTCCCCATGTCCTCACTTTTCAAAATGCTTATAAATCACACAGAATGAGTTTTTTTTCACAGAAAGTGAACTGCACAGTCTCCTGTGATGGGTAGGTTTAGGGGCAGTGTGTGTGTGTGTGTGTGTGTGTGTGTGTGTGTGTGTGTGTGTGTGTGTGTGTGTGTGTGTGTGTGTGTGTGTGTGTGTGTGTGTGTGTGTGTGTGTGTGTGTGTGTGTGTGTGTGTGTGTGTGTGTGTGTGTGTGTGTGTGTGTGTGTGTGTGTGTGTGTGTGTGTGTGTGTGTGTGTGTGTGTGTGTGGGTGGGTGTGTGTGTGTGTGTGTGTGTGTGATGGGTAGGTTTAGGGGCAGTGTCAGGGGATAGAAAAATACGGTTTGTACAGTATAAAAACCATTACGCCTATGGAATGTCCTCACATTTCACAAAAACAAACGTGTGTGTGTGTGTGTGTGTGTGTGTGTGTGTGTGTGTGTGTGTGGGGGCAGTGTAGGGGGATTGAATATACAGTATGTACGGTATAAAAACCATTATGCCTATGGAAAGTCCCCATAAAACATGAAAACCCAACATGTGTGTGTGTGTGTGTGTGTGTGTGTGTGTGTGAGCAGTGCTTTATTGTTGTGTTTCTTGAGCTGTTGAGCGAGGCGTCCCGTTTCAAAGATAACACCAAAACACAATTAACCCCGGCGACACCCGAGACGTTACCGGTGCTCCGACAGGAACCCATGAGGGGCCGATTGTGCCGTGTTGTGTTTGCTTTGGCCCACACACACCTCACACGAGGACACGTGCAGCCCGAGCCTGACATCAACCTGTCCAACAAGCACTCTCATTCAGCATTGTCCCGCAGACGGGGCCAGTTTATTTAACCGGGGTAAACTGAGCCACATCTCTGATGACTGTTGAGAAAATGTTAACATAAAACAATGTCAAACAAACAATTCTGTGTTCACAACGAGAGGACTGGCTCGGGATCTGAACATAAACATCGTGATTTACACTGAAAGATGATTGAGTGTGTGTGTGTGTGTGTGTTCACTTTGACTGTTTGTTGTTACATGACACATTTATCATCTGTTTAAAAAGTGTTTCAGATTTAAGAAAGTGTCAAAAGCAAGCGAGGAAACTAAAGCAGAATCTGTCATTCCTGCAGAAATGAGCCACATTTCTTCCCGTCGTGCTGGACGTCCTGCTGTGCACTTCCCTCCTGTCAGATGTGTGTTCATAATGACAGAGACATGCTCGACCCATAACCATAATTATACACACATTCACACATAAGTGTATTTTGGAAGCGGAGAGAAGTGATGTGGTTCTCCGTGTAATCATATCCGCTTCGAGCATTGATCACTATCTTTAAGGCCGATCTCCTGCGTGTGTGTGTGTGGTGTGTCGGTCATGTTCATACATGTGCTGGGGTGTGTATGTGTGTGTGTGTGTGTGTTTACACTAAATCCACACACACATCTGATTCCAGGTCATGACAGATGCGGAGCAGTGAACACACTTTATTTATTTGAAGGATTCTTACATTTAAATCAGCATCAAGTCTATATTTAAGAGATTTTTTGATGTGCCATTATTATCGTCACTAAATGTTTGGAATTCACATTATTCCAATTAAATGATTGAAATTACAATTTTCCTGTATTTTTATGATTTGATTCTCATTAAACACATTAAATACTTCATAAATAAATACTTTAGATTTTTAAATAATACTTATTTACCATTAAAAATAATATGAATGAGATTATTTATTTATTTATTTATTTATTTATTTATTTATTTATTTATTTATTTATGCATGTACGCATTTGTGTTTATTTATGTATTATTTTTGTATTGCATTGTGTAAATGAGGGGAATGCGCTTAAATATCCTAATAAAATTTAAAAAAAAAAAGTTGTTTTGTATATATTTATTTATTTATTTATTATGTATTTATCATGCATTTGCTTATTAATACATTGATTTATTCATGCCGTCATGCATTTATTTATTTATGTATTATTTTTGTATTGCATTTGTAAATGGGGGAGAAATGTGTATAATTATGCTTATAAAAATGTTTTTTAAAAAGTTTATATATATATATATATATATATATATATATATATATATATATATATATATATATATATATATATATATATATATATATATATATATATATTAGATTTATTTTTTTATTTCTTATGCATTCATTATACATTTGTTTATTTATGCACTCGTATTTCTTTTATTTATTTGTTATTTTTGTATTGCATTATGTAAATGAGGGGGATACACTTAATTATGTTATATTTATATATTTATGCATTTATTATGCATTTGTTTATTTATACATTAATTTATTCATGATTTTATTTATGCAGTAAGGCATTTATTTATTTATGTGTGTATTCATGCATTTGTGTTTATTTTACTTATTTATTATTTGTGTGTTGTATTGTGTAAATGAGGGGGGAATGTTCTTAATTATCCTCCAAAAAATATATTTTTTAAAAGTTGTCTTTTTATATTTTTATATATTTTTATTTTATTTTATGTATGTATTTATTTATTTATGCATTGATTTATGCATGTGTATTTATTTAATTTATTTGTTATTTTTGTTTTGCATTATGTAAATGAGGGGGAATGTGTATAATTATACTTATTTTTAAAAAATGACGTTGTTTTTTATATTATTTTATGATAACCATTATTTATATTTGCATTAAAAACACATAATTTATTTTGTGTTTTCTGTAGGTTTTGGGGTGAAATGTGACCTCTTCATCCTTCACCTCATCATGTGTGTGTGCAGTCCGTCTGTCATCCTTCACCTCATCACGTGTGTGCTGTTGTTTGCACTGATGAACACATCCTTCAGACACACGGTCATGTTTCTGTTGTCGCTGAGCTCGAGCTCCAGCTGGGTTATCTCCTCACAGAAAGCATCATGATTGTGGATTGGGGAGGAGTCGGAGAAACGGAGAATTAGAAGCACAGCGAAAATATTCCCACAACCTCTGTTTCTCCAGCAGCTGTAATTTCCCCTTCTTCTCCTGCAACCCGACTCCTCTAAGCTGGTATCAAAACACTGGAAGGGGTGCCAGACCCCCGTTTGACGTCAAAAGGGTTTTCCCTCGAGGCTGATGGGATTTTATTCCCTGCTAACTGCTCACGTCAGAGGTGGGCTTCGACACAAGATCCCGTTGCTGCGTCCACTTGGCTTGACTGCATTGTTTCTTACAGTAATCCTTCGCTCAGAGAGTCGTGCACATGTCAGTCGTGACCCCGTCCGCTCGCAGGCCCTGTAATGACCGTAATCCGTCTCTAGTGTCGCTCTGGATCCACTCATTTCTGCGGTGCACGAGGGGAACGTGTTCTTAGAGGCCAAAGAATTACTACAGCTTCTAGAAAACAGGCAAACAGTTGAATGTGAGGGAACGCAACAAGTGCTGCAGATCAGAAATGAGAACGCAATCCAACAGTTGTTCTTACTAACACTTTTTAGTTTACTTAATGTCCAATCATATGTTGAACTTAAATCAATTTAGTGATCTGTACTGTTAGCATACTATGCCTTCGTTACTCAGAAAACCCAAGTTAACATTACTTGACTTGTTTGAGTACCATTTTGCAAAGCAAAAAAACAGATGGGGAAAAACGCGCCTGGGAGTTCCATGCTCTCAGACCTCCCTGGCCAGCCCAGGCCCAGGGAGGGTGCCTCATGCCCAGGCAAAGTCAGATCCCTCTGCCCCCTCTGAAGGTTGGTCACGAGTGAAGACGGACTCAAAATGGGCCGTCTGGTAGTTGTCGAAGAGAGGAGGAAGGTGGTGACCCCTCCAGACCGTCGTGAGGCCCACTCAGAGGCACTCTGGGTGGGCATAGAAGTTGAATGAGTCCCTCTGGATGGATGGAAGTCCTCCAGACTTCCAGGGTGTTGGAGGCAGTGACCCAAGCCCACCCAGAGGATACTCTGGGCGGTCAGAGAAGCTGGATGGGTCCCTCTGGAGGAGAGGGAACCAGGGTGTTCAAGGCAGTCACCCAAGCCCACCTGAGGACACTCTGGGCGGTCAGAGAAGCTGGATGGGTCCCTCTGGATGGATGGAAGTCCTCCAAACTTCCAGGGTGTTGGAGGTAGTCACCCAAGCCCACCAGAGGACACTTTGGGCGGTCAGAGAAGCTGGATGGGTCCCTCTGGATGGATGGAAGTCCTCCAGACTTCCAGGGTGTTCAAGGCAGTCACCCAAGCCCACCAGAGGACACTTTTGGCGGTCAGAGAAGCTAGATGGGTACCTCTGGAGGAGAGGGAACCAGGGTGTTCAAGGCAGTCACCCAAGCCCACCAGAGGACACTCTGGGCGGTCAGAGAAGCTGGATGGGTCCCTCTGGATGGATGGAAGTCCTCCAGACTTCCAGGGTGTTGGAGGTAGTCACCCAAGCCCACCAGAGGACACTCTGGGCGGTCAGAGAAGCTGGATGGGTCCCTCTGGATGGATGGAAGTCCTCCAGACTTCCAGGGTGTTCAAGGCAGTCACCCAAGCCCACCAGAGGACACTTTTGGCGGTCAGAGAAGCTAGATGGGTACCTCTGGAGGAGAGGGAACCAGGGTGTTCAAGGCAGTCACCCAAGCCCACCAGAGGACACTCTGGGCGGTCAGAGAAGTTGAATGGGTCCTTCTGGATGCATGGAAGTCTTCCAGACTTCCAGAGTGTTCAAGGCAGTCACCCAAGCCCACCAGAGGACACTTTGGGCGGTCAGAGAAGCTGGATGGGTCCCTCTTGTCGTAAAATGGTATGTTTTACAAACGCATTGGTGTATTTTTATGAAACTTGGTAGGTGTCATCGGAAACCATGCCCTGAAGGTACTCAAAAAGTTTACATTCAAAAGTAGCAAGTATAAAGTTTAAAGAAAACGTTTGTTCATAACCTTGCCAGAACATCCAGAGAACGTTCCCTGTCAGCTGGGTTTCTGTTACCTAGTGAATCGAGGCTTGTAAACAGTAATAAACAAAGGCCTGTAATGTAACCAGTGGAACACTCAGGTCTTCTCCTGTACGTCAGTCACGCAGGTGTCAATCGAGGGAAGCCGGCAGAGAGCAACACCTGTTCCCGTCGGAGCGGCGGCTCTGTAATCACTGTGCTTTCCAAACCTCATCCAGCTGTTTGTCCAGGTGAGGAGCGGCACTTTCATCTTAATGATCACCCTACAGCTGAGGCTCGTCCACAGAGCTCCACACCGGCCGTGATCCGATCGGAAACGCTTTTTCTATATAGACAAATCGGTGAAAGTGCACTACAAGGGGTTGGTGCCATTTTTTTCTTCTACTCACCAATGATGCATTTATTTAATCAAAAATACAGTAAAAATAGTGAAATATTATTACAGTGTAAATCAGCTGTTTTCTATTTGAATATATTGTAAAATGTAATTTCTATCCTTTGATCAAAAAACGATCCTTCAGAAATCATTCTAATATGTAGCATTTATTTGAAATAGAATCTTTTTTATCATGTCTTTACTGTCAATTTTAATTAATTGAATGCATCATTGCTGAATAAAAGTATTAATTTCTGGCTCTCAACCCAGATAAATAAATGTGAGCTTTGACTGTTGGACGTCTGCTACGGTTCATATTCTTCCCTTTCAAACAGCAGTAACTTTGAGACTCATTGGTAAAAAGTGATCAAACTCTGCACTTTTCAAAATGTAAGTAATTGTTGCTAAACCATCAGAACGTTTGCAGCTCTGGTTAACTCTTTGAGTAATGGACTTGACATTTCAGACACGTCTCATCAAGAACAACTGCGCCTTCTGGATCTGTGATATCTGTGTTTATGGATTTTCCACTTACTGTAATGTAGAGGGTTTAAACCACGTCAAACTGTGAAAATGATCTGCACAGAATTTGGCATGCATGCTCTTTGGATACATATCTCACACTAAAATGCAAAGAAATACTAGATTTGAGAGAACACTGGCACAGTTATTATAGCATAACTGCTTATGTCTGTGTTTATCTTGCATTTGAGATTGGGGACAATCAGCCTGACATGCTGTTTAAATGAATGATCTTATAATAAACTGCATGGAGGAGCTGTGCGGTGAACTGCACGACTCTGCTTTGCAAATATTTAAGCTTACAATTAAAGACTGTAGTAATAATGACAGAGAAGCCGTTTCCCTTCCAACTTTTACTTCTACTGTGTACAAATGTTTGCTACAGGCTGATTATCATCTAGGCCAGAAGCCAAAAACAGCTTAATGAACATAAAGTAAGTCAACAAACCTATATGAGGCTTTGTTAATTGCTCTGAAAGCAATCTGAAATATAGCTACAAGCGGAAATGAAGGGTCCAAGCTCCACAGAGGCAGAATGAGGAGCTGAAGTCAAGGCATGGAGGCTCAGACCAAGTCATTTGGTGAATGTCCCATTAATACAATCACTTGTGATGTGACATAATTGCTTATTACTTTTGACCTCTGGTGCGCTCAGTGTTGGGTGACAAATTACACGCATAAAGTTTGGTGTCAACATGTCAAATATTTCCAGCGATACAGCCTCAGTTGCAGTTTGGCATTATGCCATCAAATTCATTGATGCGGTAAATGAAAACGGTTTCGTCTATAGACACGAAATCCATAATATTTTGCTGCCATGGGCTGGTGATGTTCTGATTGGAATTTGGTGAAAATCGGACAAATGGTCTAGAAGGAGTTCGAAAAAGAAGGTTTTTGAAGTTAGTCAACTATGTGGGCCGACTATGGCAAGATTGGTATCTATGTTCTCGGCTTGACCCAAGGAACCTATTAAGATGAGTTTCATTACAACACGCATGTTGCAGCAAATCTAAAGAATCAAGTCTTGTGATTTTTGGTCAAATTGTTCAAAAGTTACAAGCAAAAATATCAATATTTCATATCTTGTGACCACTAGGTGGCGCTGGGCCGAAACTTGCAAACGTCAGATTCAATTGCGTTTTAATCGAGAAAGGTTTGACAAATTGACTTGAAATCCTTGTTTATTTGTCGGCATGGTCTGAGGATGATCTTGTTAAATTTTTGTGAAAATCGGAGCAACGGTCTTGGAGGTGTTCGAAAAGTAGGTTTTTAAAGAAAAACAAAATGGTGGACTAGTTATCAAATAACATGCAAACAAATTTGACAAAGAGCACGCCAAAATGGACATACGGCCATATCTTCACAACGCTTCAGCATATTCAAAAATGTGGGCTGACTATGGCAAGATTGGTATCTATGTTCTCCCAAGGAACCTATTAAGATGAGTTTCATTACAACATGCATGTTGCAGCAAATCTAAAGAATCCCGTCTCATATTTTGTGGTCAAACTGTTCAAAAGTTATAAACAAAAATGCCAAGTTTTCCATATCTTGTGACCACTAGGTGGCGCTGGGCCGAAACTGTGCAGGTCCCCTCAGATCATGGTTGTCATAACACACACCAACTTTGGTCAGAATACGCTGAAGCGTTGCTGAGATATAGCCTCATGTACATTTTGGCGTGCTGGATGTCAAATTCGTTTGCGTTTTAATCGAGAATGGTTTGACGAATTGACTTGAAATCCTCGTTTATTTGTCGGCATTGTCTGAGGATGATCTGATTATATTTTTGTGAAAATCGGAGCAACGGTCTTGGAGGTGTTCGAAAAGTAGGTTTTTAAAGAAAAACAAAATGGTGGACAAGAAGTTAGGCTGACTATGGCAAATTTGGTATCTATGTTCTTGGCATGAGCCAAATAATCTATTAAGAATAGTTTCATTACAATATGCATGTTACACCAATAATAAAGAATCAAGTCTTGTGATTTTTGGTCAAATTGTTCAAAAGTTACAAGCAAAAATATAAATGTTTCATATCTTGTGACCACTAGGTGGCGCTGGGCTGAAACTTGAAAACGTCAGATTCAATTGCGTTTTAATCGAGAACGTTTTGACGAATTGACTTGAATTCCTCGTTTATTTGTCGGCACGGTCTGAGGATGATCTGATTAAATTTTTGTGAAAATCGGAGCAACGGTCTTGGAGGTGTTCGAAAAGTAGGTTTTTAAAGAAAAACAAAATGGTGGACAAATTATCAAATAACATGCAAACAAAGTTGACAAAGAGCACGCCAAAATGGACATACGGCCATATCTTCACAACGCTTCAGCATATTCAGACCAAACTTAGTGAGTGTTATGATAACCATGACCTGAGGGTACCTGCACAGTTTCAGCACAGTGCCACCTAGTGGTCAGGAGATACGATTTGCCAATTTTCCGATATCGGCCATTATGGGCATCAGCCATTTTGAATTTTGTCGCAAAATGCTATATCTGATCATTTTTATACTCATTGGTGTATTGCTATGAAACTTGGTACGTGTCATCGGTACCATGCCCTGAAGGTACTCTAAAAGTTTTGAGACAGCGCCACCTTGTGGTCAAATATTATCCTGAAATTTAAAAAAAGCTAATAGCTTTTGATTAAATTTGCCTTTTGTAATGAACTGTAATGAAGTCAAACTCCTCATTGACCAATGGTCAGATTTACACACATTTAGAGTGATCAAATGATATTGCATGCAAAAGTAAGAACATTCGTTTTTGCAAATCAGTGGTTTTTACTAAAGAGCATAATTTTCGTTTTTGCAGTTGTTCATTTAAAATGTCTTCTTGCTTCCTTTATCATGCCATGTCCTGTAATGTTTGAGCAGTGATAGTGTATGCATCAGGCAGACATTCGTATCTTGACATTGACATTGTCCATGTTCCCCGTCCCTCTCTTCCAATCCCGCTCTTGCGTCATTTCTGGGAAAGCGCACGTCATGGCGAGATATTGACAGAGGGATGGCCTCTATTTTCGTCGCATTCCACAATCGGATGACTGAAGCCTTCAGTAACTCCAAATGCAGCTCCCTACGTACGTCTTGAACCTGTATTAACCTTCGACCTTCACCTGTGACCTCTGCACTTAACCTGATCTTAACCCTGACCCTAACCCTTCATATCCGTAAACTCAGGAATGTGTGTTTACATTTCATTAAGGAAAATCCAGGCAAACACAGCTAAACCTGGACCTGATTATCCCGTTCTTGAATTTGTGCCACACTATCTATCTATCTATCTATCTATCTATCTATCTATCTATCTATCTATCTATCTATCTATCTATCTATCTATCTATCTATCTATCTATCTATCTATCTATCTATCTATCTATCTATCTATCTATCTATCTATCTATCTATCTATCTATCTATCTATCTATCTATCTATCTATCTATCTATCTATCTATCTGGGTGATCCATGATGTCTTTATTTGTCCTGGTGTGTTCCAGTGAGAGTTTAGATAAATAAACCAACAACAAAGAAGCGTTTTTCATTGGAGCGCCGCTTCGTTCGACCTGTTAATTAGTGGATCGGGGCTGGATGCCAGGTCAGAGCTCAGGGTTGGACTCATCAAACATATGAAATTAGGAAGGCTGGCCCGTTCTCCTAATTGAATGTGACACGATAAATTGATCAAAGCAATCAATGATGTAATGGGAATCCGAGGTCATGAGCAATTCATATTCAGCTCTGAGAGAGGTCATGTGAAGTCACGGAATCATTCCTTCCTAGAGGAAGAGCGCTCCTGAACACAGGATCCGTCCTGATCTGAGACACCAGGACGCAGGATTGAGTTCTGGGAACGAACATCAAGACTGTGACGTTAAACCCGTTACTGCAGTCCGGATCCAAACCCTGCACTGGGTCCATCTGGACCATCAATCATTTCACTCATCAAGTTTTTACATTCCAAAAACTATTTAATGACAAGACACATTTGCATAGTTTACATATTTGTAATAAAATAGGGTGTGTGTGGGGGGGTATACTGCCCTAACGAAAGACACATTTGCATAGTTTACATATTTGTAATAAAATAGTGTGTGTGTGGGGGGGTATACTGCCCTAACGAAAGACACATTTTGAGCAAATCCATCTTTATGGATCTTTATCCATTCATGCATACTCATCCATACTCTCTTTTACTTCAATCAAATGGCAGTGATGCACAGAGGAAATGGGTTCTAGTATACCTAACCGGATATTGTAACGCATGAACAAGCCAAATATTTCCTGTGAAAGGCTCAACAAGATATCACCCTAGTGGTTGCTAGGGTGTTGCTATGTGGTTGCTAGGATACTAGGGGTGGCTGCTAGGGTGTTTTGCTATGGTATTCTGAGTGGTTGCTAGGGTGCTTCTATGGGGTTGCTAGGGTACTTGGGGTGGTTGCTAGGGTGTTGCTAGGCGGTTGCTACGGTATTTTGAGTGGCTGTTAGGGTGCTTCTATATGGTTGCTTGGGTACTTGGGGTGGTTGCCATGGTGTTGCTATAGGGATGCTAGTGTACTCAACATGGTTGCTAGGGTGTTGCTATGTGGTTGCGATGGTACTCGGGTGGCTGCTAGGGTGTTGCTATGTTGTTGCTATGGTATTATGGGTGGTTGCTAGGGTGCTTCTATGTGGTTGATAGGGTACTTATGGTGGCTGCTAGAGTGTTGCTATGAGGTTGCTATGGTATTCTGAGTGGTTGCTAGGGTGCTTCTATGTAGTTGCTAGGGTACTTGGGGTGGTTGCTAGGGTTTTGCTATGCGGTTGCTATGGTACTCGAGTGTTGCTATGTGGTTGCTGTGGTATTCTGGGTGGTTGCTAGGGTTCGTCTATCTGGTTGCTATGGTATTTTGAGTGGTTGTTAGGGTGCTTCTATGTGGTTACTTGGGTACTTGAGGTGGTTGCCATGGTGTTGCTATATGGATGCTAGGGTACTCAATGTAGTTGCTAGGGTGTTGCTATGCAGTTGCGATGGTACTCGGGTGGCTGCTAGGGTGTTGCTATGCAGTTGCTATGGTACTCTGTCGGCTGCTAGGGTGTTGCTATGCGGTTGCTATGGTATTTTGCATGGTTGTTAGGGTGCTTCTATGTGGTTGCTTGGGTACTTGGGGTGGTTGCCATGGTGTTGCTATACAGACGCTAGGGTACTCAAGGTGGTTGCTAGGGTGTTGCTATGCGGTTGTGATGGTACTTGGGTGGCTGCTAGGTTGTTGCTATGTGGTTGCTATGGTATTATGGGTGGTTGCTAGGTGCTTCAATGTGATTGCTAGGGTACTTAGGGTGGCTGCTAGGGTGTTGCTATGTGATTGCTATAGTATTCTGAGTGGTTGTTAGGGTGCTTCTATGTGGTTGCTAGGGTTCTTGGGGTGGTTGCCATGGTGTTGCTATGCAGATGCTAGGGTACTCTGTTGCCAGACAGACAGACAAGATAAGATAATATGAGTTTGAATGAGTTTTAATGGATGAAGTATACCCATGCACTGAATTTTTAATAAATAGTTCATGTGATTAGTTTAACACCATGCCAACTTCAAACTGTATAGGAATCAATAGTGAGTTTCTAATGTGAGGTGGAGCAGATTACAGTATTTGGCGTTAAACAGCGGACAAAACTACAGTCAACCTTGTCAACTTTCAGCGTTGTTCCTCTAAATGTGAATATGATATATTAATATGGACACAATAATTTCTGTTCTGTTGCTTCATAGGCCGTTCTCATATTTGTACAGTTACGCCTGTCATGCAGTCGGTCTAATACAGCCCATTGCATCACAATTGAATAAACAAACATTGGAAATGACAGAAAGCACCCGACATATCCAGGAAATGCAACCACACACTGTAACTGTACAGTTAGAGCTTTTGTGACCCTGTGTGAACAGAGAGCAGCTGGAGAACATCTGCAGAACTGTAGAGAGCGTTACACTGCCCCCTACTGTCACCACACTGCCCCCTACTGTCACCACACTGCCCCCTACTGTGACCACACTGCCCCCTACTGTGACCACACTGCCCCCTACTGTCACCACACTGCCCCCTACTGTCACCACACTGCCCCCTACTGTCACCACACTTCCCACACTTCCCCCTACTGTCACCACACTGCCCCCTACTGTGACCACACTGCCCCCTACTGTCACCACACTGCCCCCTACTGTCACCACACTGCCCCCTACTGTCACCACACTTCCCCCTACTGTCACCACACTTCCCCCTACTGTCACCACACTGCCCCCTACTGTGACCACACTGCCCCCTACTGTCACCACACTGCCCCCTACTGTCACCACACTGCCCCCTACTGTCACCACACTTCCCCTACTGTGACCACACTGCCCCCTACTGTCACCACACTGCCCCCTACTGTCACCACACTTCCCCTACTGTGACCACACTGCCCCCTACTGTGACCACACTGCCCCCTACTGTGGCCACACTGCCCCCTACTGTGACCACACTGCCCCCTACTGTGACCACACTGCCCCCTACTGTCACCACACTGCCCCCTACTGTCACAACACTGCCCCCTACTGTCACCACACTGCCCCTACTGTCACCACACTGCCCCCTACTGTCACCACACTGCCCCCTACTGTCACCACACTGCCCCCTACTGTGACCACACTGCCCCTACTGTCACTGCCCCCTACTGTCACCACACTGCCCCCTACTGTCACCACACTGCCCCCTACTGTCACCACACTGCCCCCTACTGTGACCACACTGCCCCTACTGTCACTGCCCCCTACTGTCACCACACTGCCCCTACTGTCACCACACTGCCCCCTACTGTCACCACACTGCCCCCTTCTGTCACCACACTGCCCCCTACTGTGACCACACTGCCCCTACTGTCACTGCCCCCTACTGTCACCACACTGCCCCCTACTGTCACCACACTGCCCCCTACTGTGACCACACTGCCCCCTACTGTCACCACACTGACCCCTACTGTGACCACACTGCCCCTACTGTCACTGCCCCCTACTGTCACCACACTGCCCCTACTGTCACCACACTGCCCCCTACTGTCACCACACTGCCCCCTACTGTGACCACACTGCCCCCTACTGTCACCACACTGCCCCCTACTGTGACCACACTGCCCCTACTGTCACTGCCCCCTACTGTCACCACACTGCCCCTACTGTCACCACACTGCCCCCTACTGTCACCACACTGCCCCCTACTGTCACCACACTGCCCCCTACTGTCACCACACTGCCCCCTACTGTCACCACACTGCCCCCTACTGTCACCACACTTCCCCTACTGTCACCACACTTCCCCTACTTTGGCCACACTGCCCCCTACTGTGACCACACTGCCCCCTACTGTCACCACACTGCCCCCTACTGTCACCACACTGCCCCTACTGTCACCACACTGCCCCCTACTGTCACCACACTGCCCCCTACTGTCACCACACTGCCCCTACTGTCACCACACTGCCCCTACTGTCACCACACTGCCCCCTACTGTCACCACACTGCCCCTACTGTCACTGCCCCCTACTGTCACCACACTGCCCCTACTGTCACCACACTGCCCCCTACTGTCACCACACTGCCCCCTACTGTGACCACACTGCCCCCTACTGTCACTACACTGCCCCCTACTGTCACCACACTGCCCCCTACTGTCACCACACTGCCCTGTACTGTGACCACACTGCCCCCTACTGTCACTACACTGCCCCCTACTGTCACCACACTGCCCCCTACTGTCACTACACTGCCCCCTACTGTCACTACACTGCCCCCTACTGTCACCACACTGCCCCTACTGTGACCACACTGCCCCGTACTGTCACCACACTGCCCCTACTGTCACCACACTGCCCCTACTGTCACCACACTGCCCCCTACTGTCACCACACTGCCCCCTACTGTCACCACACTGCCCCCTACTGTCACCACACTGCCCCTACTGTCACCACACTGCCCCCTACTGTCACCACACTGCCCCTACTGTCACCACACTGCCCCCTACTGTGACCACTCTGCCCCCTACTGTCACCACACTGCCCCCTACTGTGACCACACTGCCCCCTACTGTCACCACACTGCCCCCTACTGTCACCACACTGCCCCCTACTGTCACTACACTGCCCCGTACTGTCACCACACTGCCCCCTACTGTCACCACACTGCCCTGTACTGTGACCACACTGCCCCCTACTGTCACTACACTGCCCCCTACTGTCACCACACTGCCCTGTACTGTGACCACACTGCCCCCTAATGTCACTACACTGCCCCCTACTGTCACCACACTGCCCCCTATTGTCACTACACTGCCCCCTACTGTCACCACACTGCCCCTACTGTGACCACACTGCCCCCTACTGTAACCACACTGCCCCCTACTGTGACCACACTGCCCCCTACTGTCACCACACTGCCCCGTACTGTCACCACACTGCCCCCTACTGTCACCACTGAGTGGTTGCTATGCAGTTGTTAGGGTGTTCTGGGTGGTTGCTATGCTGTTGCTGGTGGGTTGTGGGTCATTGCTTGGAAATTCTGGGTGATTACTAGGGTGTTGCTTGGGCATTCTGATGGGTTGCAAGGGAGGTTGCTATGTCGTTGTTAAAGTTTTCTGGGTGGCTGCTATGCTGTTACTAAGTGGTTGCTATGTCGTTGCTAGATGGTTGCTAGGTGCTTGTGGGTCACTGCAATGATATTCTGGGTTATTTCTAAGGTTGCTACAGTGGTAGGTGTAGTTTTTATGGTGTTCTTGGTGGTTGCTATGTCATTGCTAGATGGTTGCTAGGTGGTTGTGGGTTATTATGTAGTTTCTATGGTGTTGCTATATGGTTATTATGGCATTATGATGATTTCTCTGTGATCTTCTCTAGATATGGCTGGGTAGTGTTGAAGGTTTATCACATTACTAACAGCACATGTACCAGTAATAGTTCATTTAGCAAGAACTACCAAAAGAACTACTCAAAGCCATCAATGAAAGGAAAACATGTAAGGCCTTTATTTTGGAGATCAGTGGAGTCTGTCCACTCTGGGGTTGTTTTGCTCAGGTTGAGAATTCTTGAGCGTGTCGGAGATCGCTGGTCTTTGAACTGGCAGGTCCAAACACGCCTGTTGAATGAAGCTCTACTCACCTCTCCATAAACGGAGCTCCCTGTCCTAACCGTTTGGCCCTTATTTCCCATAATCCTCTGCGAGCCTCTAAAAGTCAGCCAAAAAGCGCTGTTGGAGAATAGGGAGTCTGTCTGAAGATTAGAGCGCTCGGTTCTCTCTCAAGTCTAGAAATGATGACAACGGTTTCTTCCCGAGAGTTCCTCAGACTTTGATTTGGCTGCTTTATCGGCGGTTGACATGCTTTTATGTCCGAGTCTTTGAGCAGTGGACATGGCCTTTCAAAGTGCCGGGAATCATTTTTTCCCAGTTGTGGAGGGAAAAGTTGTGTGGGTGAACATGGCCACTATCACTGCGGAACAGTATAAACATGATTCTCCAGACCAGTGTCTGCAGAGGACTCAAACCATCGCCTATCAATATAAACTCTCAGTATTGCTCTATCCAAACGCATAAACTCTTTCTATTTTCTCTCTATTCTATATTTGATTGTGACTCCATTTCAAGTACACACAGTCCATGTTTTAGTTTGAACCATTGATTCGAAGGGGCTGTTTATACAACACCATTTTCAGATAAAAACTTTTTTTTAATGCATTTTGGTTCATTGCTAGGCCGTTGCTGGTGTTCTGAGGGGTTGCTAGGCTGATTACTGTGCAATTGCCTGGGTTTTCTGGGCAGTTGCTATACAGTTTCTAGGGTGTTATTAGGGGTTGCTAGGGTGATTGCTTTGCAGTTTCTAGGGTTTTCTTGGTGCCTGGTTGCTGTGTAGTGGCTATGGATTTCTGGTTCATTGCTAGGGCGTTGCTAGGTGGTTGCTATGGTGTTCTGAGGGGTTGCTAGGGTGATCACTGTGCAGTTGCCTCGATTTTCTGAGTGGTTGCGTTGCAATTGCTAGGGTGTTATGAGGGGTTGCTAGGGTGATTGCTATGCAGTTGCTAGTGTTTTCTGGGTGGCTGGTTGCTGTTCAGTGGCTTGGGATTTCTGTGTGCCTCCTAGGCCGTTTCTAGGGGGTTGCTAAGAGGTTGTGGGTCCCTGCTATGATATTTCTGGTTCATTGCTAGGATGTTCCAAGGTGGCTGATAGGTTGTTCTGAGGGGTTGCTAAGATGATCGCTATGCAGTTGCTAGGGATTTCTGGGTGGTTGCTATGCAGTTGCTAGAGATTCCTGGGTGGTTCCTAGGCCAAGGGGGTTGCAAGGATGATCCCCATACAGTTGCCTTGTTTTTTCTTTGTGGTTGCTATGCAGTTGCTACGGTGTTATAAGGGGTTGCTAGGGGGTTCACTATGTAGTCGACTGGGTTTTCTGGGTTGTTGCAATGCAGTTGCTAGGGTGTTATGAGGGGTTGCTAGGGTGATCGCCATACAGTTGCCTGGGTTTTTCTTGGTGGTTGCTATGCAGTTGTTAGGGTGTTATGGGGGGTTGCTAGGGTGATCCCTGTGCAGTTGCCTGGGTTTTTCTTGGTAGTTGCTATGCAGTTGTTAGGGTGTTATGGGGGGTTGCTAGGGTGATCCCTGTGCAGTTGCCTGGGTTTTTCTTGGTGGTTGCTATGCAGTTGTAAGAGTGTTATGAGGGGTTGCTAGGGTGATTGCTATGCAGCTGCTACACGATAACAGCAGTTTGGGGGCCTAAACATGCACATTTTTGAAAAGGGTTTTTAAAGTGCATGTTTTTGAAAATGATACCGTTATTGTCTCTGTGTTACGTGTTCGGTCTATAGACGTGTAGTGTTTCTTTACACAGTGACATTGCCATCTACTGGCCTGACAGCAGAACACAGCGTTTTTAGTCGTTTTTGCAGATCTGTATTAACGAGGATCGCTTTGACAACGTTGTCATCTGCACTAGAAAAAAAACGCAAAGGAAAATATTTCCGTTTTTAGTACATCGTTGTCATGTAAACGTACCCTTAGTAACATAAAACATCTCATTTATAGTCAGTGTATAATCGGACTACACACTTGAATTTTTACCATGTTGCAATAAACATACAAAGAGAAAGAAAATATATTCAATCGTTTAGTGTACACTAGTCCCACACTAGGTTTAAAGCTCTTGAAACAAACCCACTCTAGGTCACCTCCAGTATCAGTGTCTTACTCATCAGATTAATGTGATTCCACTACAGCAAAGCGAAGACTTTACTCATTGCAGACATGATTTGTTTTCATGTCTTTTTCCATGCAGCTGGTTTAGTGTATCACAGATTCCCATACAGGAAACACATGCAACGTCTGCAGCCAAGGGCTCCATATTCACCACCGCACCGCCAGCATGAGATGGAGATTACAAACAGAGATTATTCATATAAGAATGGCCACTTCTGATGGCTCTTTGTGCATATTTAGCAGAACTGAATTGTTTTGAAGATGACTTTTTTTGCATGAGTACCCGTTAAGCCCTGTACATCTGTCCGTGTTTGACTCAGGTGGGATTCCCGTGAAGCGAAAGATAGTGGGAGTGAATTTGAGCTCTGTTAGAATCATAATGTTGGTGGAAGGACGACTCAGAGAGACGCCCAACGTCTGATGGCTTTACAATGTGACAAAAACCAGGCCTGCTCCAGATGTCATGAGCACCTTATGAAGCGCGTGGGCCGTCTTCTACATATTCACTACTGTTCGAAAGCTCGGGGTCATTCAGTTCTTTCACTTTTGAAGGAAATTAATACTTTAATTCAGCGAGGATGCGTTATATTGGTCATAAATAAATGCTTTCTATTCATCACAGAATCCTTTAAAAATGTATCAGCGTTTCCACAAAAATATTAGCTGTTTTCAACATTGTTATTTGATTGCTATGCAGTGGCTAAGGATTCCTGGGTGGTTGCTAGGGGGTTTCTTGTTAGGTGAGTCACTGCTATAATGTTCTGGTTCATTGCTAGGATGTTGCAAGGTGGTTGCTAGGGTGTTCCGAGGGGTTGCTAGGGTGATCACTTTGCAGTTGCCTGGGTTTTCTGGGTGATTGCTATGCAGTTGCTAGGGTGTTATGAGGGGTTGCTAGGGTAATCACTTTGCAGTTGCCTGGGTTTTCTGGGTGATTGCTATGCAGTTGCTAGGGTGTTATGAGGGGTTGCTAGGGTGATCACTTTGCAGTTGCCTGGGTTTTCTGGATGATTGCCATGCAGTTGCAAGGGTGTTATGAGGGGTTGCTAGGGTGATCACTGTGCAGTTGCCTGGGTTTTCTGGGTGATTACCATGCAGTTGCTAGGGTGAGGTTTTCTGGGTGATTGCTAAGCAATTGCTAGGGTGTTATGAGGGGTTGCTAGGGTGATCACTGTGCAGTTGCCTAGTTTTTCTGGGTGATTACCATGCAGTTGCTAGGGTGTTAAGAGGGGTTGTTAGGGTGATCACTGTGCAGTTGGCTGGGTTTTCTGGGTGATTGCTATGCAGTTGCTAGGGTGTTCTGAGGTGTTGCTAGGGTGATCACTGTGCAGTTGCCTGGGTTTTCTGGGTGATTGCCATGCAGTTGCTAGGGTGTTACGAGGGGTTGCTATGGTGATCACTCTGCAGTTGCCTGTGATTTTTGGGTGATTGCTATGCAGTTACTAGGGTGTTACGATGGATTGCTAGGGTGATCACTGTGCAGTTGCCAGGGTTTTCTGGGTGATTACTATGCAGTTGCTAGGGTGTTATGAGGGGTTGCTAGGGTGATCACTGTGCAGTTGCCTGGGTTTTCTGGGTGATTGCTATGCAGTTGCTAGGGTGTTATGAGGGGTTGCTAGGGTGATCACTGTGCAGTTGCCTGGGTTTTCTGGGTGATTGCTATGCAGTTGCTAGGGTGCTATGATGGGTTGCTAGGGTGATCACTGTGCAGTTGCCTGGGTTTTCTGGGTGATTGCTATGTAGTTGCTAGGGTGTTATGATGGGTTGCTAGGGTGATCACTGTGCAGTTGCCTGGGTTTTCTGGGTGATTGCTATGCAGTTGCTAGGGTGTTATGAGGGGTTACTAGGGTGATCACTGTGCAGTTGCCGGGGTTTTCTGGGTGATTGTTATACAGGTCGTGGGTCAATGCTGTGATATTCTGATTCATTAAGTTCTTTCACTTTTGAAGTAAATTAATACTTTTATTCCGCAAGGACGCATTATATTGATCATAAGTAAATGCTGTTCTTTCTTTCGCTTCATCAAAGAATCCTTGATCACAGGAAAAAATTACTCTTTACTATATATTCACATTGAAAAAGTACTTGATTCACCTGCCACATACACACATACTCTCAGGCCTTGACTTTCTGTCTGAAAAAAACATCATTGTTATTTCACATGTGTCAGTCCATACCACCCCGCTCCACCTCCACACCGGCTCTGAAACCCCAGTGAGAGGAAAACTCTAGGAAGGGTCGGGTGACACTGAGGTAAAGGATCCCGGCGAGGTGGAGTGGGCGGGTTCAGGGTGTGTAAGAGCTCTTCCCCAGGGGGCCATAAGCCCCTCCGCAGGGTTGACTTCCTTCCTGCAGGAAACCCCGCCCACTCCCTTCATCCCCCACCAGTAACGAGTGCAGCAGACGCTGAATGCACAAGCCCTAAGTCCTGTACTGCAGCGGTGTGGCACCCATCTGGGGACGCTGGAGAGGATGTTGCAGCCCAGTTTCAGTGTTTCTCGGCAGTCCAGCGGAGCAGACAGGTGAGGGCTGTAGTGGCGCCAGGACTGTGCCATGGCCCGCGGCCAGCATTTATCCTCCTGGCACCAGGTTCTGCCACACCGACCAATGAAAACAAGAGCTCGGCGTGATGCAGCGGCCTGGAAATCTCCACTGGGACGGGATGGCACCACCGCTCATAATTAATTTTTATTTAAAGGATGGGCGAGGCATTAAACTCTTTGACTGGCTGTAATACAGTGGAATTACTGTACAGCAATGGAAACGTTTTGGAAGGCATGGTTGATCTGAAGGAATCAGCAAATACTGTATTAACATTTTTAAAGCATCAGCTCTGGTCCAGTTAGGCCAGTATTTGTGAAGCAGCTCTGTGTCAGATTGAACAAGTGCTAAGCACATTTTTTTTTAATGTGTCATCATTTTAATTATAATCTTTTATGATTATTGGAGTTTCAGGTTTATGGAAACACAAACAAAATGTAATGTGCCATGATATTGGTTGTCGACAATAAAATAAAAATGGTTGCTATGTGGTTACTAAGGTGCTCTGAATGACTTTTAGGGCATTGCCATGCAGTTGCTAGGGTGTCCAGTGGGGTTGCTATGTATTTACTAGAGTGTTCTGAGTGGATGTTCTGTGGTTGCTATGGTTTTATGGTGTTTTCTTCGTGTTTAGCATGAAAACAGTCCCCTCTAAAATCTCTGACATTCTGGGTGGTTGCTAGGGTGTTCTGTGGGGTTGCTAGGGTGGTTTCTAAGTATATTTTGTTGCTATGCCATTGCTAGGAGGTTGAGGGTAATTGCTGTGATATTCTGTATGATTGCTAGGGCATTCAAGATGGTTGCTAGGGTGTTCATGGGGTTGATATGTAGTTACTAGGGTGTTCTGAGGGGGTGATGTGTGGTTGCTATGGCATTATGGTGTTTTATTCATGTCTAGCATGGAAAGAGTCCCATCTTATGTGTCTGGGATATTCTGGGTGATTACTAGGTGGGCTGCTAGGGTGTTTGGGGGTTGCTATGTAGTAACCAGGGTGTTCTGAGGGGATGCTGTGTGGTTGCTATGGCGTTATGGTGTTTTCTTCATGTCTAGCATGAAAAGAGTCCCATCTTATGTGTGTGTGATATTCTGGGTGGTTTCTAGGTGGGTTGCTAGGGTGTTTGGGGGTTGTTATGTAGTTACTAAGGTGTTCTGAGTGGATGCTGTGTGGTGCTATGGCGTTATGGTGTTTTCCTAATGTCTAGCATGAAAAAGTCCCCTCTGAAGTCTCTGAAATTCTGGGTGGTTGCTAGGTGGGTTGCTAGGGTGTTTGGGGGTTGTTATGTAGTTACTAAGGTGTTCTGAGTGGATGCTGTGTGGTTGCTATGGCATTATGGTGTTTTCTTCAAGTCTAGCATGAAAAGAGTCCCATCTTATGTGTCTGTGATATTCTGGGTGGTTTCTAGGTGGGTTGCTAGGGTTTTCAGGTGTTGTTGTGTTGTTACTAGGGTGTTGTGAGTGGATGCTGTATGGTTGCTATGGCGATATGGTGTTTCCTTCCTGTCTAGCATGAAAAGAGCCCCATCTTATGTGTCTGTGATATTCTGGGTGTTTGCTAGGATGTGCTGTGGGGTTGTTAGGGTGGTTGCTATGCTGTTGCTAGGTAGTTGCTGTGATGTGTTCTGTTTCTATGTGGTTGCTAGGGTGTTCTGGGTGGTTACTGGCTTTGTGATCTTGGCTCAGTGTCCATCAGTACTGCGCATAACAAATGCCACAGGTTAGTGCTTTAGCAAGCATCTCTAATAACTATAACAATCGAAAAACATCTATATTGGTGCTTCACTAGTAGTGTCATATTGCTTAAAGAATTAAAATGGACATTGAATGGACTTTGACCCCATCATTAAGACTGCGTCAAGACAGCGGTATCCATGAGAACCACACCATACTCGTACTCCTTTTTACATCCTACTTCATTCTTGGAAATTGAATGAGCACGTCCCCAATTCATGGAAGATGAGTTTATCCCTGAAGTTCATGAGTTTCTGCTCCGGTGAATCCCCTCAGGTTATCCCCCATCTTTCAGAGAAGTCTGATTCATCTGTTTGTCTGATCCCACATATGATCTGATGGCAATGTGGGATGAAATGAGCTTTCTGAGACGTTGACCTCAATCTTTCCGTCACACTGGAAAGGAATGTGTGTTGGAGCATGTAAGCCAAAGATGTGGTCCGCTGGTGAAGCTCCTTGATCTATCAAATATAAGCCACCAAAGGGAGAATCACGTTTTTGGAGGAGCGTCTGGGAGTATTTGGTAGATGTGATTTTAATGAAGTCTTCTAGTCCGTGGCCATCACAGCAGGCTCCAAGTGTAATTGGATTTGCCTCATTGAGTTCCAGCTTGTTATGGCCAGAGACTCCCTAAAAGATGCTGACGAGAGCATTGAGCTCTTGTGTGAGTTATAGATCACCCCAAACCTCCGACGTACTCGTCAACCAACCAGGATCCATGTTAAACCAGGGTCATTTGTAGCACTTTCTACAGTATTTGTTCTCGGATCCAAAGAAAAGAGATGTGCGGTCAGGTCACCCACATTCTGGCTTCCAGTTGCATTTGATTCATTATTTATGCCCCAAAACCATTTCATGCTGCCCTACCGGAGAGGGAAAAGATGTGTCAAATCTGCTCTGCTGAGCCAGCGGCCTTGACTCGAAAGCCCTTTTCCCCTCATAAGCTAAAAATCATGCTTTGGTAAATCATAATTGTGACATAAGATCGACACAAAAAGTGAAAATTATGAGATACTTCATCATAACTATGAGATAAAAGGCAAAAATGGACGTCATAATTAAAACAAAAAGTCAAGTTTATGAGATAAAAATCATAATTATGCTATAAAAGTGAAAATTAGGACATACTAAGTCAAAATTGAGAGATAAAAATCATTATTATTGACACAAAAAGTCATAACTATGAGATAAAAAAGCAAAAATGGAGTCATAATTATAGCAAAAAGTCATAATTCTGACCCAAAAGAGGAAATTATGACATAGTAAGTCATAATTACGATAAAAAGCCAAAATGGACAGTAAAAATTGAGATTACCAATCATAAATGGTACATAAACGTGGAAATTATGAGTCATAATTATAGCAAAAAGTTATGGAAATTATGGCATTCTAAGTCATAATTATGAGATGAAAAACTGAAATGGAGAGCAAAATTTATGAGAAAAAATCTCATAACTATGATATTAAAGTGAAAATTATGGCATTCTAAGTCATAATTATGATTTTTTTTTTAAACAAAATGGACAGTAAAATTTATGAGATAAAAAGTCAAAAATATGACATTCTAAGTCAAAATTGTGAGATAAAAATCATTATTATTGACGCAAAAAGTTAAAATTATGGGATACTTCATCATAACTATGAGATAAAAAAGCAAAAATGGAGTCATAATTATAGCAAAAAGTCATAATTCTGAGATAAAAGTGGAAATACTAACATACCAAGTCGTAATTACAAGATAAAAATTCTGAATAATGACACAAAAGAGGAAATTATGACATAGTAAGTCATAAATATAGCAAAAATTCATAATTATGACATAATAGTGGAAATTATGACATACCAAGTCGTAATTATAAGATAAAAATTCATAATTATGACACAAAAGAGGAAATTATGACATAGTAAGTCATAATTATGATAAAAAGCCAAAATGGAGGGTAAAAATTTAGATTACCAATCATAAATGGTACATAAACGTGGACATTATGACATACCAAGTCATATGTATAGCAAAAAGTCATAATTATGACATAAAAGTGGAAATTATGGCATTCTAAGTCATAATTATGAGATAAGAAGGTAAAATGGACTGTAAAATGATTAGATAAAAAGCCATAATTATGACATAAAAGTGGAAATTATGACATAGTAAGTCATAATTATAGCAAAAATTCATAACTGACATAAAAGTGGAAATTATGACATACCAAGTCGTAATTATAAGATAAAAATTCAAAATTGTTACACAAAAGAGGAAATTATGACATAGTAAGTCATAATTATGATAAAAAGCCAAAATGGACAGTAAAAATTGAGATTACCAGTCATAAAAGGTACATAAACGGGGAAATTATGACATACCAAGTCATAATTATAGCAAAAAGTCATAATTATGACATAAAAGTCGAAATTATGGCATTCTAAGTCATAATTATGATAAAAAGACAAATTGGACAGTACAAATTGATATTACCAGTCATAAATGGTAAATAAACGTGGAAATTATGACATACCAAGTCATAATTATAGCAAAAAGTCATAATTATGACATAAAAGTCGAAATGATGGCATTCTAAGTCATAATTATGATAAAAAGACAAATTGGACAGTACAAATTGATATTACCAGTCATAAATGGTAAATAAACGTGGAAATTATGACATACCAAGTCATAATTATAGCAAAAAGTCATAATTATGACATAAAAGTGGAAATTATGGCATTCTAAGTCATAATTATGAGATAAGAAGGTAAAATGGACTGTAAAATTATTAGATAAAAAGCCATAATTATGACATAAAAGTGGAAATTATGACATAGTAAATCATAATTGTGATCCATCCATCCATCCATCTTCTTTCCGCTTTATCCAGGGCCGGGTCGCGGGGGCAGCAGTCTAAGCAGAGATGCCCAGACTTCCCTCTCCCTAGACACTTCCTCCAGCTCTTCCGGGGGGACACCGAGGCGTTCCCAGGCCAGCCGGAAGACATAGTCCCTCCAGCGTGTCCTAGGTCTTCCCCGGGGCCTCCTCCCGGTTGGACATGCCCGAAACACCTTCCCGGGAAGGCGTTCAGGAGGCATCCGGAACAGATGCCCGAGCCACCTCAGCTGACCCCTCTCGATGTGGAGGAGCAGCGGCTCTACTCCGAGTTCCTCCCGAGTGACTGAGCTCCTCACCCTATCTCTAAGGGAGCGCCTAGCCACCCTGCGGAGAAAACTCATTTCGGCCGCCTGTATCCGGGATCTTGTCCTTTCGGTCATGACCCAAAGCTCATGACCATAGGTGAGAGTAGGAACGTAGATTGACCGGTAAATCGAGAGCTTCGCCTTATGGCTTGGCTCTTTCTTCACCACAACAGACCGGTACATCGACCGCATTACTGCAGAAGCTGCACCGATCCGTTTGTCAATCTCCTGTTCCATCCTCCCCTCACTCGTGAACAAGACCCCTAGATACTTGAACTCCTCCACTTGAGGCAGGAACTCTCCACCAACCTGAAGAGGGCAAACCACCCTTTTCCGACTGAGGACCATGGCCTCGGATTTGGAGGTGCTGATTCTCATCCCAGCCGCTTCACACTCGGCTGCAAACCGTCCCTGTGCTCTCCATGCTGAAGGTCCTGGTTAGAAGGGGCCAACACGACAACGTCATCCGCAAAGAGAAGAGACGAAACCGTGTGGTCCCCAAACCTGACACCCTCCGGCCCCTGGCTGCGCCTAGAAATTCTGTCCATATAAATTATGAACAGAACCGGCGACAAAGGGCAGCCCTGCCGGAGTCCAACATGCACCGGGAACAAGTCTGACTTACTGCCGGCAATGCGGACCAAACTCCTGCTTTGGTCGTACAGGGACCGGACAGCCCTTAGCAAAGGACCCCAGACCCCATACTCCCCGAGCACCCTCCACAGGATGCCGCGAGGGACACAGTCGAATGCCTTCTCCAAATCCACAAAACACATGTGGACTGGTTGGGCAAACTCCCATGAACCCTCCAGCACCCTGTAGAGGGTATAGAGCTGGTCCAGTGTACCACGGCCCGGACGAAAACCAGACTGTTCCTCCTGAATCCGAGGTTCTACTATTGGCCGTATTCTCCTCTCCAGTACCCTGGCATAGACTTTCCCGGGGAGGCTGAGAAGTGTGATCCCCCTGTAGTTGGAACACACCCTCCGGTCCCCCTTCTTAAAAAGAGGGACCACCACCCCGGTCTGCCATCCCAGAGGCACTGTCCCCGACCGCCACGCGATGTTGCAGAGGCGTGTCAGCCAAGACAGCCCCACAACATCCAGAGACTTGAGGTACTCAGGGCGGATCTCATCCACCCCCGGTGCCTTGCCACCGAGGAGTTTCTTGACCACCTCGGTGACTTCAGCCCGGGTGATGGACGAGTCCTCCTCTGAGCCCCCAGCCTCTGCTTCCTCAATGGAAGGCGTGATGGCGGGATTGAGGAAATCCTCAAAGTATTCCTTCCACCGTCCGACGATATCCCCAGTTGAGGTCAACAGCTGCCCATCGCCACTGTAAACAGCATTGGTAGGGCACTGCTTCCCCCTCCTGAGGCGCCGGACGGTTTGCCAGAATCTCTTCGAGGCCAGCCGATAGTCCTTTAACATGGCCTCACCGAACTCCTCCCAGGCCCGAGTTTTTGCCTCCACAACCACCCGGGCTGCAGTCCGCTTAGCCTGGCGGTACATGTCAGCTGCCTCAGGAGTCCCACAAGCCAACCAGGCCCGATAGGACTCCTTCTTCAGCTTGACGGCATCCCTTACTTCCGGTGTCCACCACCGAGTTCGGGGATTGCCGCCTCGACATGCACCGGAGACCTTACGGCCACAGCTCCGAGCGGCCGCTTTGACAATGGAGGTGGAGAACATGGTCCATTCGGACTCAATATCTCCAGCCTCCCTCGGGATCCGGTCGAAGTTCTGCCGGAGGTGGGAGTTGAAGATCTCTCTGACAGGGGGCTCGGCCAAACGTTCCCAACAGACCCTTACAGTACGCTTGGGTCTACCGAGTCTATCCAGCTTCCTCCCCAGGTGGTGATCAGTTGACAGCTCTGCCCCTCTCTTCACCCGAGTGTCCAAGACATACGGCCGCAGGTCAGATGAAACGACCACAAAGTCGATCATTGACCTACGAACTAGAGTGTCCTGGTGCCATGTGCACTGATGGACACTCTTATGCCTGAACATGGTGTTCGTTATGGACAAACCGTGACTAGCACAGAAGTCCAATAACTGAACGCCACTCGGGTTCAGATCAGGGGGGCCGTTCCTCCCAATCACGCCCCTCCAGGTGTCACTGTCATCGCCCACGTGGGCGTTGAAGTCCCCCAGGTAGAACGACGGAGTCCCCAGTCGGAGCACTTTCCAGCACCCCTCCCAGGGACACCAAAAAGGCTGGGTACTCTGCACTGCCGTTCGGCCCGTAGGCACAAACAACAGTGAGAGACCTATCCCTGAGCCGAAGCCGCAGGGAAACGACCCTTTCGTTCACCGGGGTAAACTCCAACACATGGCGGCAGAGCTGGGGGGCTATAAGCAAACCCACACCAGCCCGCCGCCTCTCACCATGGGCAACTCCAGAGTGGTGAAGAGTCCATCCTCTCTCGAGGAGTGTGGTTCCAGAGCCCAAGCCGTGCGTAGAGGTGATTCCGACTATCTCTAGTCGGAACCTCTCAACCTCACGCACAATCTCAGGCTCCTTCCCCGCCAGTGAGGTGACTTTCCATGTCCCAAGAGCCAGTTTCCGTGTCCAGGGATCGGGTTGTCTAGGCTCCTGCCTTCGACTGCTGCCCGATCTTCTCCGCACCGGCCCCTTACGGTCCCTCCTGTGAGTGGTGGGCCCACGGGAAGGTGTCCCCACGTCGCTCCTTCGGGCTGAGCCCGGCCAGACCCCGTGGGGGAAGGCCCGGCCACCAGGCGCTCGCATACGAGCCCCAACCCCAGGCCTGGCTCCAGGGTGGGGCCCCGGCTGCGCCGTACCGGGCGACGTCACGGTCCTCCTTTTTTTTGTCATCATAAGGGGTTTTTGAACTGCTCTTAGTCTGACCCATCCCCTAGGACCTGTTTGCCTTGGGAGACCCTACCAGGGGCATATAGCCCCGGACAACATAGCTCCTAGGTTCATTCAGGTACTCAAACCCCTCCACCACGTTAAGGTGGCAGTTCAAGGAGGAGATATGATAAAATGATAATTATGATAAAAAGCCAAAATGGACAGTAAAAATTGGGATTACCAATCATAAATGGTACATAAATGTGGACATTATGACATACCAAGTCATATGTATAGCAAAAAGTCATAATTATGACATAAAAGTGGAAATTATGGCATTCTAAGTCATAATTATGATAAAAAGACAAAATGGACAGTACAAATTGAGATTACCAGTCATAAATGGTACATATACGTGGAAATTATGACATACCAAGTCATATGTATAGCAAAAAGTCATAATTATGACATAAAAGAGGAAATTATGACATTCTAAGTCATACTTATGATAAAAAGACAAAATGGACAGTAAAAATTATGAGACAAAAACTCATAACTATGATATTAAAGTGAAAATGATGGCATACTAAGTCATAATTATGAGATAAAAAGACAAAATGGACAGTAAAAATTTTGATTACCAATCATAAATGATTCATAAACGTGGAAATTATGACATACCAAGTCATATGTATAGCAGCAAGTCATAATTATGACATAAAAGTGGAAATAATGGCATTCTAAGTCATAATTATGATAAAAAGACAAAATGGACAGTAAAAATTATGAGACAAAAACTCATAACTATGATATTAAAGTGAAAATGATGGCATACTAAGTCATAGTTATGAGATAAAAAGACAAAATGGACTGTAAAATGATTAGATAAAAAGCCATAATTATGACATAAAAATGGAAATTATGGCATAGTAAGTCATAATTATAGCAAAAATTCATAATTGACATAAAAGTGGAAATTATGACATACCAAGTCATAATTATAGCAAAAAGTCATAATTATGACATAAAAGTGGAATTTATGGCATTCTAAGATAAGAAGGTAAAATGGACTGTAAAATGATTAGATAAAAAGCCATAATTATGACATAAAAGTGGAAATTACAGCATACTCAGTGATAATTCTGAGTTTTGTGAAGTGTGCAGTCTCAGAGTGAAGGAGCAAGGCGAGAGTGTTCCCATCCGTTTGGTCTTGGAGTGTTTGAGTGAATGTGCTGCAGAGCTGCTGAATCACGGGGTGGTGTCGCCTTCCTGAGCGCCTGTGATAAACTTCCTCAGAGCAAAGCGTTCCTGCTTCCCAAGGCTGCCTTTCCTGCTTGGCCTTGGGTTGGGCTCTCGCTCTTCCAGGAACCCGACGGCCCCACCAGCAGAGTCACG
Organism: Gobio occitaniae; assembly: GCA_033150135.1. Taxonomy (NCBI): domain Eukaryota; kingdom Metazoa; phylum Chordata; class Actinopteri; order Cypriniformes; family Gobionidae; genus Gobio; species Gobio occitaniae. Next base: position 134,806 of record JARQWZ010001699.1, read on the forward strand.
GATAAACCTGCCCCATGCCTGCTGAGGGCCAGCCGGGGTGTTGCGGAACAATAGGGGCTTTCCTGTAACATGAAAACGATGAACATGACGAAAGCTTGGGAGGGAGATGATATCAACCTGCAGGGTCATAAATGAAAAGTCGGACATTGTGAAGTTTGGCACGTCCGATTTCCTTCCTTCCCTCGAGCTTTGGTGACCGCACAGGATGTGACATCACACGTCAGTTTCAGGAGGAGAGTTTGAGATGCTCTGCAGTCAGAGCTTGAACAATGATTGAACAGGCTGATTATTGTTTCTTGCTCTTATGCGGACAGAAAACGTCTCATATGATTATCATTCAGTTATGGAATCATATGAATGCTGCATTTGTTTCATGTGACCCAGTTCTCCTGAGCGTGTGTGTGTGTGTGTGTGTGTGTGTGTCTGCCTGCAAACATCAATAGCTTTTTTCGGATTCTTCGGATTATCTCATAATTTCACTTTTTTATCTCATAAATGTCTTAGTGTCTAATAATTATGACTTTTTATCTCATATTTTCAATTTTGTATCTCATAATTTCAACTTTTTGTTTCATAATTTCAACTTTTTATCCCATAAATGTCTTGTTGCTAATAATTATGACTTTTTTATCTCATTATTTCAACTTTTTATCAAATAATTTCAGCTTTTTATCAAATAATTTAGACTATTTATCTCATAATTTCAACTTTGTATCTCATAATTTCAACTTTTTGTTTCATAATTTCAACTTTTTATCCTATAAATGTCTTAGTATCTAATAATTTTGACTTTTTATGCCAAAATTATGACGGTCTAATAAATTTGATTTTTTTGTTTTTGTTTTTTTGTCACAATTAACATCTAATAATTTTGACTTTTTATGCCATAATTCTGACTTGATGTCTAATAATTTCGTTTTTTTCATCACAATTGACTTTTTTTCTCATAATTTTTTTTAACGTTTTATCAAATAATTTCAACTTTCTATTTCATAATTTTGACTTTTTATCCCATAAATGTCTTAGTACCTAATAATTTAGACTTTTCATGCTGTAATTACTTTTTATCTCATAGTTTTGACTTTGTATTTCATAATTATCACTTTTATCCCATAATTATAGTTTTTTCCCCTCAAAACTATCCCCTAGTATAAAATAATTTTGACTTATTATCTCATAATTTAGATTTTTATGCCATAATTATGACTTGGTGTCTCATAATTTAGATTTTTTTTTTTGCAATTGACTTAAACAGAGTGGCTTACAACACAAAGAGGCGATGCATGAGTTTAGTCTGTGTGTCGTCTGTCAGTTTATCCTCCCATAATATCCCTCCTCTCCAGGGATGCTGACGTCTGTTTGGTATCCTGAGAGCTAGCGTTAGCATTGGCTGCAGCGTTGAGCTCTGGCGGTCCTCCATGAAGCAGTGCATCCCAAAATGTCATTAATCGCAGCTCAAATACAGCGTTCTGCTGCCTCAGCGCTTCTCTGCAGACTCACTTCAGATTCGCTTCTTTCTCCCTGGGCGAACATCTGCAATAAATGAAAGTCTTTTATTGTATGAATGCTGAAAAAAGGAATATGGTGGTAAATGGGAATAAAGTGGTCCGCCTACATGATGTGTGTGTTGGATTGAATATCAGGGCTTGTGCTGATGTTCTCCGACCTGACAGTGTGTGGAAAACCACCAGTCAACCTGGATCATCTGCTGCTTAAAGACTTCAGTGTTCTGTCATCATTTACTAACCCACGTGGGGCATTCTGGGTGGTTGCTAGGGAATTCTGGGTGGTTGCTAGGGTGTTATGCGGTTGCCAGGGAATTCTGTCAAAAACTCTAGCTTTTAAAACTAACACTAAACTAAACTAGCACTTAAAACTATTGCCACATTACACCCTTGGTGTTGCTGTGTGGTTGCTAGAGTGTTGCTATGCGATTGCTAGGATGTTGTTATTAGGTTTCTATGGCATTCTGGGTGGTTGCTAGGGAATTTTGGATGGTTGTTAGGGTGTTATGTGGTTGCCAGGGAATTCTGTCAAAAACTCTAGCTTTTAAAACTAACACTAAACTAAACTGGCACTTAAAACTATTTCTGCATAACACCCTAGGTGTTGCTTTCTGATTGCTAGGGTGTTGCTAGGGAATTCTGGGTTGTTGCTAGGGTGTTATGCGGTTGCCAGGGAATTCTGTCAAAAATTATAGCTATTAAAACTAACACTAAACTAAACTAACACTTAAAACTATTTCCATGCAACATCATTGCTGTTGCTGTGTGGTTGCTTGAGTGTTGCTATGTGATTGCTAGGATGTTGTTGCTAGGTTGCTGTGTGGTTGCCAGGGAATTCTGTCAAGAATTCTAGCTTTTAAAACTAACACTAAACTAATCTAACACTTAAAACTATTTCTTCATAACACCCTAGGTGTTGCTGTGTAGTTGCTAGGGTGTTGCTAGGTTGCTAGGGTTTTATGTGGTTGCCAGGGAATTCTGTCAAAAATTCTAGCTTTTAAAACTAACACTAAACTAAACTGGCACTTAAAACTATTTCTGCATAACACCCTAGGTGTTGTGGTTGTTATGTGGTTGCTAGGGCATTCAATGTGGTTGCTATGGTGTTGCTAGGGTATCCTTTGTGGATTATATGGTGTTATGCAGTTGCCAGGGTATTCTGTAAAAAAATCGTGCTTTTAAATCTACCAAACTAACACTAAACTGCCACTTAAAACTATTTCCACATAACACCCTTAGTGTTGCTGTGTGGTTGCTAGAGTGTTGCTATGCGATTGCTAGGATGTTGTTATTAGGTTGCTAGGGCATTCTGGGTGGTTCCTAGGGTGTTGCTGTGTGGTTACTAGGGTGTTGCTATGTAGTTGCTAGGGCATTCTGGGTGGTTGCTAGGGTGTTATGTGGTTGCCAAGGAATTCTGTCAAAAATTCTAGCTTTTAAAACTAACACTAAACTAAACTAGCACTTAAAACTATTTCTGCATAACACCATTGGTGTTGCTGTGTGGTTGATAGAGTGTTGCTATGCGATTGCTAGGATGTTGTTATTAGGTTGCTAGGGCATTCTGGATGGTTGCTAGGGTGTTGCTGTGTGGTTGCTAGGGTGTTTTCTGGGGTATCCCCTATGGTTGCTAGGGTGTCTTGCGGTTGCCAGGGTATTCCCTCATCTTTTAAAACTACTAAACTAACACTTAAAACGATTTCAAAATTAAAATCTTCAAACTGAAAGCTGTTGAAACTACTTCAATGTTTCTGGCTAGGCTTTCTCAAGCCAACATCAAAGTTTGTCTACAAACTTTACTATTATTGTATATAGGCTGTGACACTTCTTGCTCATCTCATTACCGATTGTGACGTGCCACGTTTGAGTAATCAGAACTCAAAAATTCCAACAAGACGATCTGTTCCGAAAACAGCCATCAACTTGTTCCGTGACCCAACAACATGGTGATCAAATAAACAACAGGGAATAGTTTAACAACATGAATGTTTAATTGTGGCATATTTAAGCGGTGAGTGTGAGGAATGGTGAAGTGGAGGAGTGATACTGAGCTGCTGTAACCCTCAACCGGTACAGAACCTCATACTGGACTGATCCACTCATCACAGGAGATTCAACTCACTATGATGGGTTGAAATGCAGCTGACTAGAGTTTGGATGGGATCCACAGAGCATTTCCTCGTGGCGTCTTTCCCAAATGAATGATGCTCAGGATGGATGGATGAGCGTCCGATGAGAGGAGCAGCTGTGAGACCCGCAAAGTCTCTATTAACCCTGTAGAGCCTGACATAGGAAACAATAGTCAAACAGAATCATTGAACATTTCTTTCTTCAATTGAATTACGCTAATTTGTGCTAACAACGTGTTAAATCCTGAATTTTTAAAAATGCTGGCAAACATGCTTTATCTTGCTAGCATATACTAAATAATGCTATTAATATGCTAAAACATGTTAACAACATGCTCATTTGTGGTAACAACATGCTAATGCAATGCTAAAACATGCTAGCAATATGCTTTATCGTACTGGCAAACATGTTAATTCATGCTAGCAAAATACGTTAAAAACATGCTATCAAAACGCTAAATATTACTAGGAATATGCAAATTTGTGTTAACACCATCCTAAAACAATGCTAGTTTCATACTAAAACATGTTAGCAAAATGCTAATTTGTGCTAACAACATGTTAAAACATGCTAGCAACATGTTAATTTGTGCTAACATGTTAAAACATGCTAGCAAAATGCAACATCATGACAGCAACATGTTAACTCATGTTAAAAAAATGCTAATTCATGTTAAAACATTCTAGCAAAATGATAAATCATGCTAAGAAACATGGTAATTTGTGATAACAACATGGTAAAACATGTTAGTAACATGCACATTCGTGGTAACAACATGTTAATTTATTCTAAAACATGCTAGCAAACATGCTTTATTGTACTAGCAAACATGTTTATTCATGCTAGCAAAATACGTTAAAAACATGCTATCAAAACGTTAAATAATACTAGCAATATGCAAATTTGTGCTAACACCATCCTAAAACAATGCTAGCTTCATACTAAAACATGTTAGCAAAATGCTAAGTTGTGCTAACAACAGGTTAAAACATGCTAGCAACATTTTAAAACATTCTAGCAAAGTTATAAATCATGCTAAGAAACATGGTAATTTGTGATAACAACATGGTAAAACATGTTATCAACATGCACATTCGTGGTAACAACATGCTAATTTATTCTAAAACATGCTAGCAAACATGCTATATCATACTAGCAAACATGCTAATTCATGCTAGCAACACATTAAACCATGCAATGTTAAAACATTGTAGAAAAATATTAAATCATGCTAGCAAACATGTTAATTTGTGCTACCAACATGTTAAATAATGCTAGCAAAACATGGTAATTTGCGATAGCAACACACTAATCCATGCTAGCAAAATGCTAAATAAAGCTAGCAACAAATGCTAAAACATGTTAGTAACATGCTCATTCATTGTAACAACATGCTAATTAATGTTAAAACATTCTAGCAACATGCTTTATCATACTAGCAAAATAATGTTAAATAATACTAGCAATATGCTAATTTATGTTAACAACATCCTAAAACATGTAAGCTTCATGCTAAAAATGTTAGCAAAATGCTAATGTTTTTTAACAACATGTTAAAACATGTTAGCAACATGTTAATGAGTGCTACCAAAATGTTAAAACATGCTCAATCATGACAGCAACATGTTAATTCATGATAAACATGCTAGCAACATGCTAATACATGTTAAAACAGTCTAGCAAAATTATAAATCATGCTAGCAAACATGCTAATTTGTGATAACAACATGATAAAACATACTAGTGACATGTTAAACCATGCTAGCAACATGTCCATTCATGCTAAAACATGCTAAATAATACAAGCAACATGCTAATTCAAGCTTACAACATGTTAAAACATGTTAGCAACATACTAAAACATGTTAGTGACATACTAAAACATGTTAGCTAGCTACACAGCTGACTGGCTACTAAACCATTTCAAACTGTAAACCTTCAAGCTTTTAAAACGACTTTAAACTTTCTGGCTGGGCTTTTTCAAGCCAACTTAACGTTTGTTTACGAACTTTACTATAAAGAATATTGAGCTCAGTTTGCAATCGGGTGCAGATGCTGATATTTACATGCCAAAAAGTAAGATGAAATTCTTATGCTTGTTATGTAAATCAATGAGATCTTTATAACAGTGTAATCAGCCCAACAATATCTCAGTAAGATGATATTTTAATGCTTCGTTTTACAATCAAAGCTCTGTAGTTTTAAAACATAATGCAATGATGATTGAGAAATAAACCTTCATCAAAAGCCTGAAGATCATATTTCATACTCATGATTTTTCTAATCCAGAAAAAACTGGCAAAAAACAATGAAAATGTAGTATTTTTACATTGTTGCATAAGAAACTAATGGAAAAAACAATGGGATTTATTTTTAATTCACCAATCAATTTTTAGGTTTCAGGGTTTTTTTTAAACAAACTTTGTTTAAAGATGATTCTGAACTATGTTATGAAAGATATAACAAAATGCATTGATATACCACTTTTACTTTATGCATAAAATGTATCTATAAACTCCACCTAATTTGCATATTAATGTGTTCTTGGTGCAACATGTCATGAAAAAATAAGTGTAATAATGGGAGGAATAATTGGCAACATTTTCATAATAATATCTAATATTTCATAGGAATATTGATATGTAATGTCTTTCCCTATTCACTTGTTATGTCTCCAAAACACCTGATAAACATGACTTAAGTCCTGGTGTCTCTACAGTGGACATTTATGAAATCAATGCCCTGTTTTGTAACAGAAAGTCATGTTTTGATTAGAAACCCCATAACATTTTCCTGAGATGTTGATTTATAACAAACAATTAGAAAATTAATCCGATTTAAATTATATGATCATATTTCAATAAGAGTGCTAAACATTAATGTCAGCCGTTTTTAAAGACCAAGAAGAAGTTGTTGTTGTCCTGGTGAAACCTCCAAACATTTGGTATCTCTGCAAAGCCCCGAATGTGCTCTTAACAGGACATCCAGACTTAAAGGGTTAGTTCACCCAAAAATGAAAATTCTGTCATTAATTACTTCCCCTCATGTTGTTGGACACCCGTCAGACCTCCGTTCATCTTCAGACACAAATGAAGATATTTTAGTGTAAATCTGATGCTCTGAAAGTCCTCCATTGGCTCAATGCACGGTTCACTCTCAAGACCCTTAAAAGGCACTAAAGACTAAAGTTACAAAGTCCATCTCACTACAGTGGTTCTACAATAACTTTATGGAGTGACGAGAATAGTTTTTGTGCGCAAAAAAACCCTAAATAACGACTTATATAGTGATGACGATTTCAAAACACGGCCTCATGAAGCTTCAAAGCGTTATGAATCAGTGAGTCGAATCATGATTCGGATCGCGTGTCAAACCACCAAACTGCTGAAATTTGGCGATCCAAACCGCTGATTCGACTCACTGATTCATAACGCTTCAAACTGCTGAATCGACTCACTGATTCATAACGCTTCAAACTGCTGAATCGACTCACTGATTCATAATGCTTCAAACTGCTGAATCGACTCACTGATTCATAATGCTTCAAACTGCTGAATCGACTCACTGATTCATAATGCTTCAAACTGCTGAATCGACTCACTGATTCATAATGCTTCAAACTGCTGAATCGACTCACTGATTCATAACGCTCTGAAGCTTCATGAGGCCGTGTTTTGAAATCGTCATCACTATATAAGTCGTTATTTAGGGTTTTTTTGCGCACAAAAACTATTCTCGTCGCTCCATAAAGTTATTGTAGAACCACTGTAGTGAGATGGACTTTGTATCGACGTCTTTAGTGCCTTTTAAGGGTCTTGAGAGTGAACCGTGCATTGAGCCAATGGAGGCCTTTCAGAGCATCAGATTTACACTAAAATATCTTCATTTGTGTCTGAAGATGAACGGAGGTCTGACGGGTGTCCAACGACATGAGGGTCAGTCATTAATGACAGAATTTACATTTTTGGGTGAACTAACCCTTTAAAACTGAGACATTTTATGATGTCAGAGGAATTCACTAAAATATAACGTCCACTACAGTGGACAAAGGTCTATTCCTGGGTCTCAGGAGGATATGGTGTCTGGATAATTTAGTGGCTTTAGGAAATCACATATCAAATATGAAACAGTATAGGGTTAAATGTGTCTCTTCCCTCCCTTTCCAGCCTTTATTACTGTATCCGGCTTTTTTGCATTGGACACACTCCGATTGGACAGTTTCCCGTTCTGTCGCTGCTCGTCATGCTGGTCAGAGGGCAGGGAGAGTTTGGGATGTGAGCGCGGGTTATTCTGGAGCCGGAGCCACAGGCTTTTCCTTCCTGTGGTTTAATGGCCCACTGACCGGTGGCTGGCTTTCATCTGCGCCGGTGAATATCTGACACGGATCCGCCTGAGATGTTGCACAAGCCTCGGGGAAGTCCAGGCAAATCAGGCCGGATGGAAGGATACGCTCTGTGTGTGTGTGTGTGTGTGTGTGTGTGTGTGTGTGTGTGTGTGTGTGTGTGTGTGTGTGTGTGTGTGTGTGTGTGTGTGTACACTGCAAAAGAAATCTAAGATACTTGAGAAGCGAAATGATTTAAGTTCTTAAGTCTTCTAAATCTAAAGTGGATTATTATACTTTTTATTCCCTTTCATGCAGTGTGCAATAGCTCTGCAAAGTTTTAAAGATAATAAATATCTTCACAATAAATGGATGCTCGATTTTCAGGCATAACATTATGACCACCTTCCTAATATTGCGTTGGTCCCGCTTTTCGTCAACTCCACTAGACCTCTGAAGGTGTGCTGTGCTATCTGGCACCAAGATGTTAATTTTGACAGCATATTTTGATTTAGTTTTAGTCATATTTTAGTCGCCTGAATTGTTTTTAGTTTTAGTCTAGTTTTAGTCGACTAAATATCATAAGATCTACTGTAGTTTTAGTCGACTAAAATCTAATGAGTTTAGTTAAATTGTAATACATTAAGCATTACATAACCGACCGTCATTTGAACCGACATTTTGACATCATTTTGTTTCTGACATTAAAGGGTTAGTTCACCCAAAAATGAAAATTCTGTCATTAATTTCTTACCCTCATGTCGTTGGACACCCGTCAGACCTCCGTTCATCTTCAGACACAAATGAAGATATTTTAGTGTAAATCTGATGCTCTGAAAGGCCTCCATTGGCACAATGGCACTTTACACTCTCAAGACCCTTAAAAGACACTAAAGACGTCGTTACAAAGTCCATCTCACTACAGTGGCTCTACAATAACTTTATGAATCGGCGAGAATAGTTTTTGTGCGCAAAAAAACCCTAAATAACGACTTATATAGTGATGACGATTTCAAAACACGGCGTCATGAAGCTTCGAAGCGTTATGAATCAGTGAGTCGATTCAGCAGTTTGAAGCGTTATGAATCAGTGAGTCGATTCAGCAGTTTGAAGCGTTATGAATCAGTGAGTCGATTCAGCAGTTTGAAGCGTTATGAATCAGTGAGTCGATTCAGCAGTTTGAAGCGTTATGAATCAGTGAGTCGATTCAGCGGTTTGAATCGGTTTGACACGCGATCCGAATCATGATTCGACTCACTGATTCATAACGCTTCGAAGCTTCATGATGCCGTGTTTTGAAATCGTCATCACTATATAAGTCGTTATTTAGGGTTTATTTGCGCACAAAAACTATTCTCGCCGATTCATAAAGTTATTGTAGAACCACTGTAGTGAGATGGACTTTGTAACGACGTCTTTAGTGGCTTTTAAGGGTCTTGAGAGTGAACCGTGCATTGAGCCAATGGAGGCTTTTCAGAGCCATCAGATTTACACTAAAATATCTTCATTTGTGTCTGAAGATGAACGGAGGTCTGACGGGTGTCCAACGACATGAGGGTCAGTCAATAATGACAGAATTTTCATTTTTGGGTGAACTAACCCTTTAAAAATACACGAAAGAGCTCAATTCACTTTTTTAAAAACATCTATATAGTTTTTATAACTTTGTATTTCTGTTTTATTCAGTAGGCCATATCAGGTTAAGCTAAAGCTTCGAATAAGTTTGTTTATTTATTTATTTTTATTTCAGTTAACATTTATTTAATTTCAAGTAATGCATATAATGGTTTTAGTGAACTATTATAACCCTGATACTTTATTGAATATGTGTCAAATACTGGTATTTCCTCCTGACTATGAATTAAATGGGAATGACTGTTTATTGTGTAACCAAATACTAATATATAATGCGTTAACTTTTAATTATAAACAAGCTCGAAATACACCAGGACTCTTATTTTGAAATGTTTGCGTCTCTGTTGCAATTGCAGGAGCTCATTCAAGTTCAGGAGATAAAATATGCATTTTTACAACCGTCTAAAACATATTACTATATAAACATCGTAAAGTAAACATTGTCATTATTCATCAGCATTAGTTCATAAACAATTGTCTGGCATAAATGTGTGTTATTGATTGATTGAGCCGCTCTGGAGCTGGATTGGGCGTGTGTGAGCCTGTAGGCCGTGTGTTTTCCAGCAGTTAGATCAGTTCAGATCAAATGTGTGCATCTGTTACACAG
>JARQWZ010001699.1:147500-175000 GCA_033150135.1 Gobio occitaniae
TGGTTGGTTGGTTAGATGGCTGGTTGGTTAGATGGTTGGTTGGTTGGTTGGTTGGTTAGATGGTTGGTTGGTTGGTTGGTTAGATGGTTGGTTGGTTGGTTGGTTAGATGGCTGGTTGGTTGGTTGGTTGGTTGGTTAGATGGTTGGTTGGTTGGTTAGATGGTTGGTTGGTTGGTTGGTTGGTTAGATGGTAACCTAACAAAAGTGGAAGCAATTGGGAACAACAGCAACTCAGAGCGGGGTCAGCGCATGCTGAGGGTCACAGAAGTGGCCAACTTTCTGCAGAGTCAAGAGCCAGACCTCCAAACTTCTGTGGCCTTCAGATGAGCTCAATAACAGTGTGTAGAGCTTCATGGAATGGGTTTCCATGGCCGAGCAGCTCATCCAAAGTGCAATGCAGAGCGTGGGATGCAGTGGGGTAAAGCGCGCCGCCACTGGACTCTAGAGCAGTGGAGACGTGTTCTCTGAGTGACCAATCACGCTTTTCTCTGGCAATCCCATGGACGAGTCTGGGTTTGGCGGTTGCCGGGAGAACAGGGCTTGCCTGACTGCATTGTGCCAAGTGTGAAGTTTGGTGGAGGGGGGATTATAGGGTGGGGTTGTTTTTCAGGGGTTAGTTCCAGTGAAAGGAACTCTTAATGCTTCACCAAGACATTTTGGACAATTTCATTCTCCCAACTTTGTGGGAACGGTTTGGGGACGGCCCCTTCCTGTCCCAGCATGACTGACCAGTGCACAAAGCGTCGCTCCATAAAGACATGGATGAGCGAGTTTGGTGTGGAGGAACTGGAGTCCTGACCTCAACTCCTTTGGGATGAATTAGAGCGGAGACTGAGAGCTAGGCCTTCTCATCCAACATCACAGACGCGCTTCTAGAAGAATCCCCATAAACACACTCCTAAACTAAAGCCTTCCCAGAAGAGCTGAAGCTGTTAGAGCTGCACTCCATATTAAACCCTACGGATTTCTATTTTCGTTTTTTGTTTAGTTTTTTGCTATATTTCATTATGTTTGTTAGTTTTAAAGGGACATTTTTAGCCATGTTAGAGCCACTGTTTTTAATAGTATAATTGGTCCCAGATTTTTAAAGGAACATCATTATGATCCCATCACATTAGTAAACATTGTCCAGTCATTTATCAGAAGTGTTTGAATGGTGTTTTAATGACAGTGTTGTCGGCCCTGTCCCATATCCCACAGGTACACTGTGATTCCAAACCGCAGCCGGAGCTTCTCGGAAGCGGGACTTTCGGCAGCGTCCCACGTTAAGCTGCCCTGGCCCTGTTATTGGAAAAACACGACTCTCTTATTCACTGGTACTGCGTTTGCCAAAGGGAACTTCCACCTTTTAGAGCTGCAACATGCAGGAATCTTACATTTCCATCAAGACTGCTTTTCAGAGAATGAACAGTAAGAAATATTGTGGTAATGTTTAGTGGTCGACTGATATTGTTGTTTAGATGGCCGATATCTGAGAGAGCAGGGTGGCTGATATAAAGCCGATAGTGTTTGCTGTCCTACTGCTAATAATAGAAAAGCTAACACTAGAATACTTTCTCATACGCTGATTAGTCTCTTTGTTTAACAGTTCTAACTAATACAATTTTAGACAGAACTTTTAAACGCTGTTCTCAACGCCATCAAAATAAAAGTCCCTCTCCCGACACGTCGGACAAATGGAGAAACTCATCGGCCAATGCCAGTAATTACAAATATCGGCTGAAATATCTGAAATATACCACTAGTGATATTTTTGAGAGCACTTAGACATTTTATTAAAAAAATACCAAGTCATTTTGCAAACCCCATTGGCTGTTAATTAGTTAGTTAGTTAGTTAGTTAGTTAGTTAGTTAGTTAGTTAGTTAGTTAGTTAGTTAGTTAGTTAGTTTGATGGTTGGTTGGTTGGTTGGTTGGTTGGTTGGTTGGTTGGTTAGAAGGTTGGTTAGATGGTTGGTTAGATGGTTGGTTGGTTAGATGTGTTTGGTTAGATGGTTGGTTAGTTGGTTGGTTGGTTGGTTGGTTGGTTGGTTAGATGTGGCTGGTTAGATGGTTGGTTGGTTGGTTGGTTGGTTGGTTGGTTGGTTGGTTGGTTAGATGGTTGGTTGGTTGGTTGGTTGGTTGGTTGGTTGGTTGGTTAGTTAGTTAGTTAGTTAGTTAGTTAGTTAGTTAGTTAGTTAGTTAGTTAGTTAGTTAGTTAGTTAGTTAGTTAGTTAGTTAGTTAGTTGGTTGGTTGGTTAGATGGTTGGATGGTTGGTTGGTTGGTTGGTTGGTTGGTTGGTTGGTTAGATATGGTTGGTTGGTTGGTTGGTTGGTTGGTTGGTTATATATGGTTGGTTAGATGGCTGGTTAGATGGTTGTTAGATGATTGGTTGGTTGGTGAGATGTGGTTGGTTAGATGGCTGGTTAGATGGTTGGTTGGTTGGTGAGATGTGGCTGGTTAGATGGTTGGTTGGATGGTTGGTTGGTTGGTTGGTTGGTTAGATGGTTGGTTGGTTGGTTGGTTGGTTGGTTGGTTGGTTGGTTGGTTGGATGGTTGGTTGGTTAGATGGTTGGTTAGATGGTTGGTTGGTTGATTAGATGGCTGGTTGGTTAGATGGTTGATTAGATGGTTGGTTGGTTGGTTGGTTGGTTGGTTGGTTGGTTGGTTGGTTGGTTGGTTGGTTGGTTGGTTGGTTGGTTGCGTGGTTGGTTAGATTGTTGGTTGGTTGGTTAGATGGTTGATTAGATGGTTGGTTGGTTGGTTGGTTGGTTGGTTGGTTGGTTGGTTGGTTGGTTGGTTGGTTGGTTGGTTGGTTGGTTGGTTGGGTGGTTGGTTGGTTAGATTGTTGGTTGGTTAGATGGTTGATTAGATGGTTGGTTGGTTGGTTGGTTGGTTGGTTGGTTGGTTGGTTAGATGGTTGGTTGGTTGGGTGGTTGGTTGGTTAGATGGTTGATTGGTTAGATGGTTGGTTAGATTGTTGGTTGGTTGGTTGGTTGGTTAGATGGTTAGATGGTTGGTTGGTTAGATGTGGTTGGTTAGTTGGTTGGTTGGTTGGTTGGTTAGATGGTTGGTTGGTTAGATGGTTAGATGTGGTTGGTTGGTTAGATGGTTGGTTGGTTGGTTGGTTAGATGGTTGGTTTGATGGTTGGTTGGATGGTTGGTTGGTTGGTTAGATGGTTGGTTGGTTGGTTGGTTGGTTGGTTGGTTGGTCGGTTGGTTGGTTGGATGGTTGGTTGGTTGGTTGGTTGGTTGGTTGGTTGGTTGGTTGGTTGGTTGGTTGGTTGGTTGGTTGGTTGGTTGGTTGGTTAGATGGCTGGTTGGTTGGTTGGTTGGTTAGATGGTTGGTTTGATGGTTGGTTGGATGGTTGGTTGGTTGGTTAGATGGTTGGTTGGTTGGTTGGTTGGTTGGTTGGTTAGATGGTTGGTTGGTTGGTTGGTTGGTTGGTTGGTTGGTTGGTTAGATGGCTGGTTGGTTAGATGGTTGATTAGATGGTTGGTTGGTTGGTTGGTTGGTTGGTTGGTTGGTTGGTTGGTTGGTTGGGTGGTTGGTTGGTTAGATTGTTGGTAGGTTGGTTGGTTGGTTGGTTGGTTGGTTGGTTGGTTGGTTGGTTAGATGGTTGGTTGGTTGGTTGGTTGGTTGGGTGGTTGGGTGGTTGGTTGGTTGGTTGGTTAGATGGTTGGTTGGTTGGTTAGAATGTTGGTTGGTTGGTTAGATGGTTGGTTGGTTAGATGTGGTTGGTTAGTTGGTTGGTTAGATGGTTGGTTGGTTGGTTAGATGTGGTTGGTTGGTTAGATGGTTGGTTGGTTGGTTGGTTGGTTGGTTGGTTGGTTGGTTGGTTGGTTGGTTGGTTGGTTGGTTGGTTGGTTGGTTGGTTAGATGGTTGGTTGGTTAGATGGTTGGTTGGTTGGATGGTTGGTTGGATGGTTAGTTGGTTGGTTGGTTGGTTGGTTGGTTGGTTGGTTGGTTGGTTAGTTAGTTGGTTGGTTGGTTAGATGGTTGGTTGGTTGGATGGTTGGTTGGTTGGTTGGTTAGATGGTTGGTTAGATGGTTGTTTAGATGTGGTTGGTTAGATGGTTGGTTGGTTGGTTAGATGTGGTTGGTTGGTTAGATGGTTGGTTGGTTGGTTGGTTGGTTGGTTGGTTGGTTGGTTGGTTGGTTGGTTAGATGGTTGGTTAGATGGTTGGTTAGATGGTTGGTTTGATGGTTGGTTGGTTGGATGGTTAGTTGGTTGGTTGGTTGGTTGGTTGGTTGGTTGGTTGGTTAGTTGGTTGGTTGGTTAGATGGTTGGTTGGTTGGATGGTTGGTTGGTTGGTTGGTTAGATGGTTGGTTAGATGGTTGTTTAGATGTGGTTGGTTAGATGGTTGGTTAGATGGTTGTTTAGATGTGGTTGGTTAGATGGTTGGTTGGTTGGTTGGTTAGATGGTTGGTTGGTTGGTTGGTTGGTTGGTTGGTTGGTTGGTTGGTTGGTTGGTTGGTTGGTTGGTTGGATGGTTGGTTGGTTAGATGGTTGGTTGGTTGGTTGGTTGGTTAGATGGTTGGTTGGTTGGTTGGTTGGTTTGTTGGTTGGTTGGTTAGATGGTTGGTTGTTTGGTTGGTTGGTTGGTTAGTTGGTTGGTTAGATGGTTGGTTGGTTGGTTGGTTGGTTAGATGGTTGGTTAGATGGTTGGTTGGTTAGTTGGTTGATTGGATGGTTGGTTGGCTGGTTAGATGGTTGTTAGTTAAGTTAGTTAGTTAGTTTTACTTTTAATCCTTTTTGTTTTTCAAAATTAATTTTTGCATACCCATTGGCTGTTTGTTTGTTTATTTATGTATTAAGATTTTCCCGTTAGAATGGCTTAATATTGCCGGGGGAAACAATCTCACATTTGCTTATCTTATCTCATGTGTGTCTATTTTTAAGATCTCTTAATATTTTGGTGACTGGACATTTGTTTGAGTTGTTTTGTTTCTCTCTTCAGATGTTTTCTGCAGTTTTTCATGGAACTTCCACCTTTTTTCAGGGCCAAAACACGCAGGCGTTTCTCGGCCCTGTTCAGAATGAAAGTAAACCGTGACGGTTGTGCAAACCAGCTGCCATGTGACTCTCGGGGGGGATTTGTGATGTGAAGCAAGTGTGTTTGTGATGTGGGAGAGGTGTCGACCCTCTGGGCCGGGTTCACGGGAGCGTCCGGCGAGTCTCGCTGCTCTGGCCCAGTTTAATCCTCAAAGAAGGCCTGTCTGGAAAAGCTCCTCCAGAAGCCCATGTGCTCCAAAACTAGGTCAGAGTTTTATTATGCTTAATTATGTTTTGTGAATGTGCAAGGGGTCGAGTTACAGCATGTGCTCTGAATTACTGTGATGTGAAGTCTCTGTGCAGTCGACGTGAACGCCTGCGCTCAAATCTATTTATATCATGTCAGAATGTGTACAAACAATCGTAGCAAGAAGCCATTAGCTCTGCAAACAGTGTGCCACTGTCAAGACTCACACAGACATCCTCATCCTGACGTCATTTATTCACCATCATGCTGTCCAAACCTGTCTGATTTCCTTTCTTTGGTGAAACACAAAAGGAGATGTTTTTTAAAATAGTTTTCAAACACCATAAACCATCATAAAAGTACTCAAAGCTGTCAAATCGCCTTGGTTTTCTTTTGAAATCGAGGCCGCAAATGAGATTTGAGAGACGTCAAAACTAATCTGGTCAACGATTATGCATTTGAGAACGAAACATACGTCAACCATCTTCAATCATTTGTAACGACAGTCGTTTATAAATCAACAGCTTTAAGGTCTCGCTGAGGTTTTCCGCCAAAATAAAAGTCCAATGGTTTAACGTTTGAAAGCAAAAAAATATATATAAAATACTATTTGTATTGTAATTTTACTGTTGATCTGTAAAATAATCATATATATTAATAATAATAAATGTATTATAAATGTAAAAAAAATATATATTTTTTCTATTGGTTCATTTATTTATTTGTATAATTTAATAAAATATATTACCAAGGATTGTTGTTGATATTATTATTAAATTACCTTTTTGTACAGTCTGTTGGTGTGGTTAATTTTTATAATTTAATAATATAAAAATACATTTATTATTTATACAAATAATTAATTTTAAATATATTATTAAATACTAACTTCAGAACAATAGTATCACTACTATAGAAATATATTTAATGGTTTAATTTTTATATTTATAATAATAATAATAATAATAATAATAATTGTTATACTTAAATACTCAATTTGTTGTACGGTCTATTGGTTTGTTTATTTTTTATAATTTAATAATATAAAATATGTATTATTATTGTCATTATTATTAATCATTGTTAATTATTTTTTTATGTATTATTAAATACACATTTTTATATTTTTTAATAACAATAGTATTACTACTACAGAAATATATCTTTATTTGTTATAGTTTAATAATAATAATAATTGGTATTGTTGTTAAACTTAAATACTCAATTTGTTTTACAATCTATTGGTGTTTTAATTTTTCTAATTAAATAAAAAAAAGATATATTGTTATTATAAAATACAAAATTATATATTTTACAGAACAATATAGTATTACTACTATATAAATATATTTCTTTATTGTATAATCTAATAAGATTAAGAATTGTTATTGGTATTATTATTATCGAATAACCTTTTTTGTACAGTCTGTTGGTGTGTTTAATTATTATAATTTAATAATATACAATATTTTAATATTAATAATAATTATAAATGTTTAAATATATTATTAAATACTCAATTTTACAATAGTATTACTACTATAGAAATATATTTCTTGATTGGTTTATTCTTATATTTACAACAACAATAATAATAATAATAATAATAATTGTACTTAAATACACAATTTGTTTTACAGTCTATTGGTTTCTTTACTTTTTTATAATTTAATAAAATAGAAATATTTTATTATTATAATGAAATACTCTGTATATTTTTCAGTACGTTTTATAATTATAATATATCATTTTAATTTATAAATAAAAATGATAATATATCTTTCTAATCATGATTTTAATAATAATTGTTAAATTCTTTTTGAATTTGGGTTAATTTTTATAATTTAATAAACTAGAAATATTTTATTAATAATAATAATTGTATTTTATATTATAATAAGATATTAGATCCTAGATATTTTATACTTGGGTGAGTTTTCCCTATATCCTCATGCCAAATTTACTGTAAATCACATTTTAATTCTATGATTTGAGAAAATGTGTTTTCTGACGGTATGAATCCCTGTCTGTCTCTGCTCTTCCTGTCTCACTGAACACGGCCCGTCTGAAACCCGTGTGTCCACACATATAGGCTTTCCTGTTTACCTCAGGCGTAGTGGCTCGGCTTTGCCAAGTCTTGCAATCCAGTTGTTATGGTTTAGTTTCCCGAACAGCCGTTAATGTGCGGCACGTCGTGTGTCCTGACGTCACGCAGACGAGATGTCCCGGGTCGGGTTTCAGAGACTCTGGTGTTGTGCCGCCGGGCCCGTGATTGAATCTGAACACAGTAAATCTCGTCTGAGAGGAACATCAAGAACCCGGTTTATGGCTGGTCTCGCATGTAACCACAAATCTCTCTCAGCTGCTGTCGATTGGGCCTGGAGACTCTTAATTTGGAGCGAGACCATGGCGGTGCAAGAATGCTTATGGTAATAACAGATGAACGGCCACCAAACCGTTATAAAACTGACCAGAACACGAGAGCAGATCAACATGGTCACCCAGAGATCAGATGAAGTGGAGATTTATCATCATTTACTCACTCTCCTGTCATTCCAAACCCGCATGACTGTCTGTCTTCAGTCAAAGCCCATCTCTGTCTTATTACAAATATATTGTATGACATATTATGCCCAATTAAGCTTTTTCAGATATTCCCTTGAATGCAAAATATCTGCAAAGATTAATAAAGTTATTGTATTCTAAAAGAAACCTGAACCTGCATAGGTTTGTAACTAATTTGCATAATGCCCGCCTCTGGTCGGGATTGGCTGAACAATCCAGCCTCTTTGCATAATGCCCCGCCCTCAAACACTATAGTTAATTTGCATAATGCCCTCCTCTGGTCGTGATTGGCTGAACACCGTCTCTTAGCCCTGCCCTCAAACACTGTAGTTAATTTGCATAATCCCCGCCTCTGGGTGTGATTGGCTGAACAGTGTCTCTTTGCCCCGCCCTCACACACTGTAGTTAATTTGCATAATGCCCGCCTCTGGTCGTGATTGGCTGAACAGCGTCTCTTAGCCCCGCCCTCACACACTGTAGTTCATTTGCATAATGCCCGCCTCTGGTCGTGATTGGCTGAACAGCGTCTCTTAGCTCCGCCCTCACACACTGTAGTTAATTTGCATAATGCCCGCCTCTGGTCATGACTGGCTGAACAGCGTCTCTTAGCTCCGCCCTCACACACTGTAGTTAATTTGCATAATGCCCGCCTCTGGTCATGATTGGCTGAACAGCGTCTCTTTGCCCTGTCCTCACACACTGTAGTTAATTTGCATAATGCCCGCCTCTGGTCATGATTGGCTGAACAGCGTCTCTTAGCTCCGCCCTCACACACTGTAGTTAATTTGCATAATGCCCGCCTCTGGTCATGATTGGCTGAACAGCGTCTCTTTGCCCTGTCCTCACACACTGTAGTTAATTTGCATAATGCCCGCCTCTGGTCGTGATTGGCTGAACAGCGTCTCTTAGCCCCGACCTCACACACTGTAGTTAATTTGCATAATGCCCGCCTCTGGTCATGATTGGCTGAACAGCGTCTCTTAGCTCCGCCCTCACACACTGTAGTTAATTTGCATAATGCCCGCCTCTGGTCATGATTGGCTGAACAGCGTCTCTTAGCTCCGCCCTCACACACTGTAGTTAATTTGCATAATGCCCGCCTCTGGTCGTGATTGGCTGAACAGCGTCTCTTAGCTCCGCCCTCACACACTGTAGTTAATTTGCATAATGCCCGCCTCTGGTCATGATTGGCTGAACAGCGTCTCTTAGCTCCGCCCTCACACACTGTAGTTAATTTGCATAATGCCCGCCTCTGGTCATGATTGGCTGAACAGCGTCTCTTAGCTCCGCCCTCACACACTGTAGTTAATTTGCATAATGCCCGCCTCTGGTCATGATTGGCTGAACAGCGTCTCTTTGCCCTGTCCTCACACACTGTAGTTAATTTGCATAATGCCCGCCTCTGGTCGTGATTGGCTGAACAGCGTCTCTTAGCCCCGCCCTCACACACTGTAGTTAATTTGCATAATGCCCGCCTCTGGTCATGATTGGCTGAACAGCGTCTCTTAGCTCCGCCCTCACACACTGTAGTTAATTTGCATAATGACCACCTCTGGTCCTGATTGGCTGAACAGCGTCTCTTAGCCCCGCCCTTACACACTGTAGTTAATTTGCATAATGCCCGCCTCTGGTCGTGATTGGCTGAACAGCGTCTCTTAGCCCCGCCCTCACACACTGTAGTTAATTTGCATAATGCCCGCCTCTGGTCGTGATTGGCTGAACAGCGTCTCTTTGCCCCGTCCTCACACACTGTAGTTAATTTGCATAATGCCCGCCTCTGGTCATGATTGGCTGAACAGCGTCTCTTAGCTCCGCCCTCACACACTGTAGTTAATTTGCATAATGCCCGCCTCTGGTCATGATTGGCTGAACAGCGTCTCTTAGCTCCGCCCTCACACACTGTAGTTAATTTGCATAATGCCCGCCTCTGGTCATGATTGGCTGAACAGCGTCTCTTTGCCCTGTCCTCACACACTGTAGTTAATTTGCATAATGCCCGCCTCTGGTCGTGATTGGCTGAACAGCGTCTCTTAGCCCCGCCCTCACACACTGTAGTTAATTTGCATAATGCCCGCCTCTGGTCATGATTGGCTGAACAGCGTCTCTTAGCTCCGCCCTCACACACTGTAGTTAATTTGCATAATGCCCGCCTCTGGTCATGATTGTCTGAACAGCGTCTCTTTGCCCCGTCCTCACACACTGTAGTTCATTTGCATAATGACCACCTCTGGTCCTGATTGGCTGAACAGCGTCTCTTAGCCCCGCCCTTACACACTGTAGTTAATTTGCATAATGCCCGCCTCTGGTCGTGATTGGCTGAACAGCGTCTCTTAGCCCCGCCCTCACACACTGTAGTTAATTTGCATAATGCCCGCCTCTGGTCATGATTGGCTGAACAGCGTCTCTTTGCCCCGTCCTCACACACTGTAGTTCATTTGCATAATGACCACCTCTGGTCCTGATTGGCTGAACAGCGTCTCTTAGCCCCGCCCTCACACACTGTAGTCGTCTCTGAGACTGGAAGAGTTTGGTTGGTGTTGTTCATGTGGAGAAGACACTGTTTTTCTGCTGAGATTGATCTGGTCAAACTCACACCATCGCTACTGTTCCTATCACTGTGTGTCAAGAGCTGAGATTCAGATATGATAATGAGTGCTTGCTTTCTGACCAATCACAGCAGAGCAGCTCTCAGAGAGGCGGGGCTTAGAGAGACTGAATCCTTGATGGAAGCGTTTCAGACACTGAGAGAAAAGAGCTGATGCTGCAGTGGAGATTACACACACTCACTCACAAACACACACACACAAACACAATATACGTTGGTGTTGTTCACATTATATGCACTTACACGCCGATTGCCAACAAAACACACACATTTGCTACAATTTCACTCACCGCCTGCAGTTTCCACTCATGACCGGGAACAAACAAACAAACACACACACACACACACTCACCAGCTGCGGTTTCCACTCATAACCGGGAACAAACAAACACACACACACACACACACACTCACCGGCTGCGGTTTCCACTCATAACCGGGAACAAACAAACACACACACACACACACACACACTCACCGGCTGCGGTTTCCACTCATAACCGGGAACAAACACACACACACACACACACACACACTCACCGGCTGCGGTTTCCACTCATAACCGGGAACAAACACACACACACACACACTCACCGGCTGCGGTTTCCACTCAAAACTGGGAACAAACAAACACACACACACACACACACACTCACCGGCTGCGGTTTCCACTCATAACCGGGAACAAACAAACACACACACACACACACACACACACTCTCACGCCTGCGGTTTTCACTCATGACCAGGAACAAACACACACACTTGCAGAACTCCAGAAACACAAACTGCATCCACTGTTCCCTTAACACTGGGTTATTTGTGAAGCTGAACAAGAGGATCTTTCCCTCACACACACACACACACACACACACACACAAACACACTTCTTTAGTGACATTGTTGATCTCATGTCTAAAAGCGCCAGCGTCGCCGACGGCTCCTGTAACCTGCACAAAGCTTAGTGATGTGTGTGTGTGTGTGTGTGCTCATCCAGGAGAAGTGCCCATATAAGGAATTCCCCCCTTTATGATGTCATACAGGGCCATACTCAAAAAAAATTTTTCCAAAACTTGTTTGAATCCTGAAGGAGTGTATTTAGCACAGAAATACCTCTGTCACACGTCCAACTCGTGTTTTGAAATGTTGTCCATGTTTATCATGAGAATGAACAGTAAATGCAGGAAATAGCATTAGTGTGTCGTTCTCTGGATGATCCACGGCTGTGTGTGTGTGTGTATGTGTGTGTGTGTGTGTGTGTCGTTCTCTGGATGATCCACGGCTGTGTGTGTGTGTGTGTGTGTATGTGTGTGTGTGTGTGTGTGTGTGTGTCGTTCTCTGGATGATCCACGGCTGTGTGTGTGTGTGAGTGTGTGTGTTGTTCTCTGGATGATCCACGGTTGTGTGTGTGTGTGTGTGTGTGTGTGTGTGTGTGTGTCGTTCTCTGGATGATCCACGGCTGTGTGTGTGTGTGTGTGTGTGTTGTTCTCTGGATGATCCACGACTGTGTGTGTGTGTGTGTGTGTGTGTCGTTCTCTGGATGATCCACGGCTGTGTGTGTGTGTGTGTGTGTGTGTGTGTGTTGTTCTCTGGATGATCCACGGCTGTGTGTGTGTGTGTGAGTGTGTGTGTGTGTGTGTGTGTGTGTGTGTGTGTGTGTGTGTGTGTGTGTGTGTCGTTCTCTGGATGATCCACGGCCTTTTGTCGGCATCATCTGAAGATCATCTGGTTTAATTATTGTGACAATCAGAGCAACGACCCAGGATGAGTCCGAGAAAGTAATTTTTCTGAAAATTCAAAATGGCGGCATTTTTTTTATGCCAAAATGGCGTTCAAAAGTTATAAACACAAACATAAGTCAAACTTTGGACAGGTTTTTATCTGGTTTGTCAAACTTTTTTTAAATGTAACTTGTTTCGGAACGTTCAGAGAACATTGAAAAGTAACGTTACATTAATGTTTGAAAATTCTAAAATGGAATGTTTCCGTAAACTGGACGCTTCGAACATTCAGAAATAACATTTTTATAACTTAATATGAACATTGGCAAGATTTTCATGACATTTCAGGATTTTTGGCCAAAGTGTTCAGAAGTAAGGAGCAAAAAAAAAGAAAATGTGTGTATCTCCGGAGCACTAGATGGCACTGCGCCGAAACTGTGCAGGTCATCTCAGGTCATGGTTGGCATAACACACACCAAGTTTGGTCAGAATACAGCAGAGCATTGCGGGGATATAGCCTCACGTTCATTTTGGCGGGTACTTCGTCAAATTTGTTCGCACATTATTCATGAATGGTTTGACGAATCCTCGTGAATCTAATAACCTTTTGTCGGCATCATCTGAAGATCATCTGGTTTAATTATTGTGAAAATCGGAGCAACGACCTAGGAGGAGCTCGAAAGAGTATTTTTTTCCGAAAATTCAAAATGGCTGATTTTTTTCTATGACGGAAAATGGCGTTCAAAAGTTATAAACACAAACATAAGCCACGAACAATAGCAAGAATATATTTTTGTTAGCTGAGGTTTTTGACCTGCATGTGTTGGACTGGATTAGCAAAGTTTTCACAATTTTGCATATGTGTAAATTTAAAGAATACGCCGAAGCAAATTGAAACATAATGCATACTTAACCCTCTGGTGCTCTGCGTTTAGGGGTTGCATTGGTCGTCTTCCCGCTCATAAGTGACCGGACACCTAAAAATTAAACTTCCTCCACCCCAGTAAAACCAATGCAATTTATTTTTCTTCAATAATATTTTTTCTATTTTCTTTTGTATTTTGAGATGATTTGATGGTACTTATTAATATTTATGCAATAATTATGGTCTATTTTTGCCATTGAAAATAATAAATATATATACATATATATTTTAAAACAGTATTTCAGGTTAAAATAAAGTCTAGGCCTTCCAAAACAAAATGTTTGGAAAGCAGATTAGCGCCCTCTGTTAGAATTGAATATTGAAGAAAACATGCAACCATGTGTGTAACCACTAGAGGTCTCTATGGAGAGGCTTGTGAATTCACTAGGTCTTTTTTGAACACATTTAATGATTTTTTTTTAGATGGATTTGAATATATATAAAAAAAATCTCAAGGACTTTTTATTATAAGCTTTATTTTTTTGTTAGAAATAGTGATTTAAAGAGTTTGTTTATGCATTATGATTATAATAATAATAATTATTATGTAATACAGTGTGTGAGTGTCTGTGTGTGAGTGGATGTTTTTTGTGCCGATTTGTAGATTGTACACACAAAAATTCTGTGAATTTTTATGTTTTTGCAGGTTTTCTATTCATTTCCTATGGTGGTCATTTTTGACCGAAGAGCACAAGTGGGAGTATCTTTTTTACGACCACTTAGCATGCTCGAATCATGCCCTCAATTTTTTTGTTTGTTCACAGTCCTAATGCCATAAAAGCCACGTTTCATATAATTCTGATGAAGCTGTGATTTTTTAAAATTCTAAATGTGGTTCATAGGTTCAGTGGTTCATAGGTGTGTGTGTGTATAAGTGTGTGTGTGTGTGTGTGTGTGTGTGTGTGTGTGTGTGTGTGTGTGTGTGTGTGTGTGTGTGTGTGTGTGGATGTGTCAATATCACACTCTTGATGTTTTAGAGTGTCCCCCCTTCACTGCTGTGTACTTTTTTCCAGCATTGTGGCCGATTTGTAGATTGTACACACAAATATTCGATGAATGTTTTTGCAGATTTCCCATTCATTTCCTATGGTCGGTAATTTATGACCGAAGACAATGAACGCTACTTTCTTTTTTTACGACCAATTAGCATGCTCGAATCATAACCTCAGTTTTTGTGTGTGTGTGTGTTTACATACCTAATGCTAGAAAAGTCACCAAGTTTCATATCATTCTGATGAAGCTGTGATTTTTTCAATTTCAAAATAGAAAATTTTCCGCTCAGAAGTGACCGAAGAGCACCAGAGGGTAAAATATAATATGTTTAGGTTATTTGTCTTTCTAAACAGCCGAGTTCATGTTCTTGGGGACACATTTAGAGGTGCATTGTGTTTATTAAAGGGATAGTTCACCCAAAAACTAAATGTTTATGTTGATCTGCTGACCACCAGGGCATCAGAGATGTAGGTGTGTGTGTTTCTTCAGTAGAACACAAATGAAGATTTTTAACAGTGTGATAGTCGTATAATGATGCCAATGGGGATATTTTAGAGTATGAGAGCAATGAGAGTAAAAACACACAGACATACGAATCCTTATTAAACCTGCGGCTCGTGGCGACACATTGATGTCTTAAGACATGAAACCATCAGTTTCTGCGAGAAACCCAACAGTTTTTATGTTATTTTTTTACCTCTTATCAGACGAATGTCATCTAGTATTCCCAGCGCCATAACTTCCGGCGAATAAGGTCAAAATACTGGCATGATCATAGATATATATACGTAGATGCCTCATTCGACCGATCCGCGCAGGCACTAATGAGGAATCTATGTATATATCTATGATCAAGCCGGTATTTTGACCTTATTCGCCGGAAGTTATGTCGCGGCTGATGCAGAGCCATAGAAAAAAATGAAATACAGTTTTAAATATGGATATTTTTCTTACACAAACACATTGATTCGCTTCAGAAGGCCTTTATTAACACCCCAGAGCCGCGTGGAGCAGTTATATGACCCACAGATGCATTTCTTATGGACTTCAAAAACAGAACAACTATTACTGCTATTATAATGCTTGGATTAGCCAGAACATCTTTAATATAACTCAGATTTTATTCGTCTGAAATAAGGATGTCACACACACTTCGGATGACTTGAGGGTGAGTAAATCATGGGCTAATTCATTTTTGGGTGAACTATCCCTTTAACTCTATTAAATTCCATGTGATGTTTAGCATATTAAATATGTGTGTTTGTGTGAGTATACAGGATGTGATTTTAAACAGATTTGACAAGCATATTCATTTTCTTTAAGTGAAAAGCATCCCCACAGCCGTGTTTACTGAAGCGCTCTCACAGTTTTATTGCTTTGTTATGACACTCTGAGTTTGCCAGTCCATACTCCAGCTTATTTTCCAGCGGGTATCTGGGAATAAACAAATATTGCACTAGGAAAATATTTGCCCCCACAGACGTGCTTATGAAATATTCCTCTGGAGAAGATACAACTGAAAAAACGACTCATTTAATCTGAAGGGGAAATATTCCACTGTTTATGCGGCTACTGCACACACTGATAGATCACATCAAACACCAGAGGAATGAATGAAAAACACTGAGATCACATGATCTTACAAGTCTCACGCTCGCCGCTACATTTGTATATAAACTTTAAATGTAAACTGTATAGAATTACAAGCATTGAATTGTTGAAATGGGACAGCAAGGGAACATGTTTCTATCACGATTTACCACATTGCTAGCCTTTTTAATATGATTTAGCATAAATTAGCAGGGTGCTAACGTGTTTTAACATTTTGTTTTCATGAATCAGCATTTTGCTAACATGATTTATCATTTTGTTAGCATGAATTAGCACAAAACTAGCATGTTTTAACACAATGCTAACATGAATAAGCATGATTTATTATGTTGTTAACATGATTTATCATTTTGTTAGCATGAATTAGCACAATAATAGCATGTTTTAACACAATGCTAACATGAATAAGCTTGATTTATGTTGTTAACATGATTTATCATGTTGCTAAGATGTTTTTAACATGTTGTTTTCATGAATCAGCATTTTGCTAACATGATTTATCATTTTGTTAGCATGAATTAGCACAAAACTAGCATGTTTTAACACAATGCTAACATGAATAAGCATGATTTATTATGTTGTTAACATGATTTATCATTTTGTTAGCATGAATTAGTACAATAATAGCATGTTTTAACACAATGCTAACATGAATAAGCTTGATTTATGTTGTTAACATGATTTATCATGTTGCTAAGATGTTTTTAACATGTTGTTTTCATGAATCAGCATTTTGCTAACATGATTTATCATTTTGTTAGCATGAATTAGCACAATACTAGCATGTTTTAACACAATGCTAACATGAATAAGCATGATTTATTATGTTGTTAACATGATTTATCATTTTGTTAGCATGAATTAGTACAATAATAGCATGTTTTAACACAAAGCTAACATGAATAAGCTTGATTTATGTTGTTAACATGATTTATCATGTTGCTAAGATGTTTTTAACATGTTGTTTTCATGAATCAGCATTTTGCTAACATGATTTATCATTTTGTTAGCATGAATTAGCACAATACTAGCATGTTTTAACACAATGCTAACATGAATAAGCATGATTTATTATGTTGTTAACATGATTTATCATTTTGTTAGCATGAATTAGCACAATAATAGCATGTTTTAACACAATGCTAACATGAATAAGCTTGATTTATGTTGTTAACATGATTTATCATGTTTGCTAAGATGTTTTTAACATGTTGTCTTCATGAATCAGCATTTTGCTAACATGATTTATCATTTTGTTAGCATGAATTAGCACAAAACTAGCATGTTTTAACACAATGCTAACATGAATAAGCATGATTTATTATGTTGTTAACATGATTTATCATTTTGTTAGCATGAATTAGAACAATAATAGCATGTTTTAACACAAAGCTAACATGAATAAGCTTGATTTATGTTGTTAACATGATTTATCATGTTGCTAAGATGTTTTTAACATGTTGTTTTCATGAATCAGCATTTTGCTAACATGATTTATCATTTTGTTAGCATGAATTAGCACAATACTAGCATGTTTTAACACAATGCTAACATGAATAAGCATGATTTATTATGTTGTTAACATGATTTATCATTTTGTTAGCATGAATCAGCACAATAATAGCATGTTTTAACACAATGCTAACATGAATAAGCTTGATTTATGTTGTTAACATGATTTATCATGTTGCTAAGATGTTTTTAACATGTTGTCTTCATGAATCAGCATTTTGCTAACATGATTTATCATTTTGTTAGCATGAATTAGCACAAAACTAGCATGTTTTAACACAATGCTAACATGAATAAGCATGATTTATTATGTTGTTAACATGATTTATCATTTTGTTAGCATGAATTAGTACAATAATAGCATGTTTTAACACAATGCTAACATGAATAAGCTTGATTTATGTTGTTAACATGATTTATCATGTTGCTAAGATGTTTTTAACATGTTGTTTTCATGAATCAGCATTTTGCTAACATGATTTATCATTTTGTTAGCATGAATTAGCACAATACTAGCATGTTTTAACACAATGCTAACATGAATCAGCATGATTTATTATGTTGTTAACATGATTTATCATTTTGTTAGCATGAATTAGTACAATAATAGCATGTTTTAACACAATGCTAATATGAATAAGCTTGATTTATGTTGTTAACATGATTTATCATGTTGCTAAGATGTTTTTAACATGTTGTTTTCATGAATCAGCATTTTGCTAACATGATTTATCATTTTGTTAGCATGAATTAGCACAATACTAGCATGTTTTAACACAATGCTAACATGAATCAGCATGATTTATGTTGTTAACATGATTTATCATGTTTCTAAGATGTTTTTAACATGTTATCATGAATTAACATTCTGCTAGCATGATTTACTTTGCTGCTAGCATGTTGTTAGAGATTCAGCTCATTGGGACGTGAGGTCCTTTGTTTACCTGGATTGTCCAGATGGCGTGCGCTTCTGCACATCTGGAACACGTGCGGACACACTGTGTACATAAAGAGAGAAATGTCACGTGTACACACATTACAGAGAGTTTGTATCGTTTATATATAAATCACTGTCTCGTATCTCCTACAGAAGAACTGATCACTGTAACCTCAGAGCTCATGTCTGATCGCCGCTCTTACGAGGAACATGAATGAGGTTTATAGTTCCTGAAGCCGAGCGGTGAACTCTCTAACCTGAACACACGTATAAACACAAACACATGGTGTGTACACTACAGTCTGACAGAAATGACCCAGTTGGCTCTGAACCAGCGGCGGTTTTTCAACAGGAAAGCAGAATCTCAGTGTCTTTACAGCCTCGTCTAGAAGCTGAACCTGCAGAGACTGGATCACACACACACACACTACTATTTGAACGAGTTACAATATTTCAGAAAGATCCGAATGATTTTGTTTTTCACTACATTCAAACAGGGAACGCTCTGGCAAGGCTCTCTCGAAGTTATGAACAAACGTTCTTCCAGTAACGTTAATACAACATTCGTTCAACGTTATCTGGTCTTTAATAACGCACTTTAAAAAATGCTTGGTTGTTTTAACCAAATTTTGAGTCAAATATGGACAAACCCAACCGTCGTGTTAAAGTTTTAGTTTAAAAAAAAATTTTTATCCAACAACTGGTTTTTGACCCAAATCATTTTTGGAATGTTTTTTTTTTTTTGTTCCCACTTTTGTTTATCACTCTTCAACTCCCTTAACGTTCGCATAAACAAGAAAAAAAACGTATTTGAAACATTTTAAAAACTGAACATTAAGAAAATATTAGGTAACACTTTATTTTGATATTCCACTTTAGACGTTCTACTAACTATAAGTAACTTTGCAACTACATGTCAACTAACTGTCATTAGAGTATTTGTAGACTGTCAGCTTAATATTTACTAAAACTTTATTTTGTTGGTCCCTCAACAGACATTCTACTGACTATAAGTAACTTTGCAACTACAATTCAACTTATTCTACTAACCCGGACCCTAACACCTAACCATAACCTACCAGTCTACTGACAGTCAATTAATACTCTAATGACAGTTAGTTGACATGTAGTTGCAAAGTTACTTATAGTTAGTAGAATGTTCAAAGTGGACTATCGAAATAAAGTGTAACCAAATATTATCAGGGTTCAAGTGGTTTAAGGCCGTAAAAATACATTATATTAGATGGAAATGACCTTTTACAGCCAATACAGGCAATTTACCATAGGAAATATATGGATTTAAAGTTTTTAACAGTTATAGCTCCGCCTATGGGCGATCTCCATAAAAGTGTGTTGCTTCTTTAGAGCGAATAGAGCATCAGGAGCGAGTGATTTCCCGCAAAAGTGTAACAGAAGCAGTAGAAATGAAAGTACGGGTTTCCAGACTGAGTTGCCGGGCGAAATTAAATCGCTGCCAGATCAGGCTGGGTTTACCCAGTCCAATATTTCTCCTGGAGCGCATTGAACGTGTGTCTATTACCCTCCAAACGCTCGATTTATACGTGTGTCCAATTCACTCAGATGGATTCAAAATGTTCAAGCGTCCAACTAGACGCGATTTTGACGCTCTATTTGCTTTAGGTGTGAACGCAGCATTAGAGCGTCTAGAGCAAGTGATTTCCATGTTAAGTCAATGTAAAGGTGTGTAGACGCGCGTCTGGAGGTCCTGCGGCACGATAGACGTGTTTAGCGCTGTTCGTGCGAGTGACACGAATTTGCCGTGAAGTTGACACGAAGTTGACGCGAATTTGAGGTGAATTTGACATGAAGTTGACGTGAATTTGTGAATTTGATGTGAATTTGATGTGAATTTGACGTTAATTTGACACGAAATTGACGTGGATTTGACACGAAATTGACGTGGATGTGAC
This sequence comes from Gobio occitaniae, assembly GCA_033150135.1. Taxonomy (NCBI): domain Eukaryota; kingdom Metazoa; phylum Chordata; class Actinopteri; order Cypriniformes; family Gobionidae; genus Gobio; species Gobio occitaniae. Next base: position 167,524 of record JARQWZ010001699.1, read on the forward strand.
GTTAATTTGACACGAAATTGACGTGGATTTGACACGAAATTGACGTGGATTTGACGTGGATTTGACACGAAATTGACGTGAAGTTGACGCGAATTTGACGTGAATTTGACGTGAAGTTGATGTGAATTTGACGTGAATTTGACGTGAATTTGACGTGAAGTTGACGTGATGTTGACGCGAATTCTACGTGATTTTGACGTGAAATTGACGTGAAGTTGATGCTAAATTGACGTGAATTTGGCGCTAAATTGACGTGAATTTGGCGCGAATTTGACGTGAATTTGACGTGAATTTGGCGCGAATTTGACGTGAAGTTGACGCGAATTTGACGTGAATTGAGCGTCTTGCGCGAGTGGTGCTTTTTGTGCACTCTTTGAAGCAAATTTGCGTCTGATGCCCGAGTTGAACAACTTTGCCGTCAATTCGCGCCGTGTTAACCAATCAGGAGCCTGCTCGCTGCTGTCACGTGGTGTGATGGGAAACCCTGCATCATTTTAAAATAGTACTATTGTCACAAAATGTAGTTTTAAGACTTTTTCAGGTGAGAATGTAGTTGTTTCATAACTTAAAAACATTAACATAAAACTTAATTTAACTTTAGACTGGGTTGTGTTTTATGTCATATTTAATTTTATTTCAGTGATAATCATATGCACACTTATTGTCTGAACCACATGTTAATGTGTTTATTTTTATTTTATTCTATTTTTAAATGCAAATGAAAAGAGGCAGGGTTGTGTTTTATGTTTCATTTGTTATAAATACACATGCAGTGAAGATAATCCAGGTATGCGTTGCCCGAACCACACTTGTGTGGCTATTAATGTTTAATATTTTTTTAATGAAAATGAAAAGAGGCAGAGTGGTGTTTTATGACATATTTCATTTTATTGTAGCCTAGAATATATATACAGGAGTGAGAGCGAGCTGTAATCCAGGCGCACCTCCTTGAATGCGCGTCTATTTCGCTTCAAACGCTCGATTTATACGCGCATCCAATTCACTGTGGATGCGCGAATAGATTCAAAATGTTCAAGCGTCCAACTAGACGCGGTAGACGTGATTTTGACGCTCTATTCGTGTTCGGTGTGAATGTAGCATTACAAGAATACTTATATACAATGGGCCATTTGACTGTATTCTCCATTAAACCACTAGATGGCACAAAAATTCAGCTCAGCACTTTTCCACACAATCGCTTTTGGTCCTTGATGCATTTGCAATGCAAAGTTGATTCTGCACTAATTTGATAGCTAGGCCTATATATGGGACGCTAACTGGTTAACTGTTAACCAACAAGAATTTTAACCAGTTAATTGTTTGATAAAGGCTTTAAAATGCACTACAAATATATATTATTTGATATTTTTGGGAGAGAAAAAAACAGGTAAGTCATGTATAAGTCGCATTTGAGTGCATGTTATAAAGCGAAATGTTATAATGTACTACAAACACTTTTTCTTTCTTTTTGTTAATCTGTTAAATATTTAAGTCAAATATATTTTAGCATATGTATTCCTTTTATATAGGCCTATAGACTGATTTTATAAAAACAATAAATTTTTTTATTTATTATGTAACTCCATTTTCCTTAAATCATCCTGGCGACCCAATTTCAAGTCTCCCGACCCACCCGAGGGTTTGAAAACCACTGCTTTAGACTCGGCCACACCTGTTTTTTAGATGACCCTGCTACAACATTTTGAACTATTGACCTAGAGAATCCAGAGAATTGTGCCGCAGTAGTTTTATCAAGGTCAAAAACCTAGGGCTAGTTCGCCACAGTAGGTTTTGGAAATAATCTCCCATATTTAACAAACGGTTTGATTGACAGCGGCGGTCCTAGAGGCAAAGTTGCTCAGAATGAGGAGTTCTACCATATGGCATGAATGCCGTGTGAAAAATCATGCGATACACAATCCTTTACGCACGTGAAAAACACAAAGGCCGATTTCTTTAGAATTTCTCACAGGCCTCTAGAGCCGTGAGTCACACAGGCCCAGAGAGTTTCGTTCCGACCGGCCTCCGTTAAACTTGTCTGACAGCTGCTCAAACTTCATTGGCTGATGGTGGACGTGTTTTTTGAGATATAGACAATCATGGCACCTCGGACAAAGACACTGCATGCTGATTTTCAAATCAATCAGACTAACAGTAAAGCAGTTATAGACATTTTCCTGTTTTTTTCCTGTTATAGTGCCACCAAGTGGCCAGTAGTTGAGCCAAGGATTCCAACGATATAAGACACTTGAACCTACGCATAACAGTTTAGGAGTTACGAGCCATTGTGTAGTTTTGAGCGCTGTAGCGCCACCATCAGGCCGATTTGGGCGAGATTTGGTGGAGCTGTAGACGGTGTGAGTACTACCATCCCTCAAAGTTTCAAGTCTCTACAACTTACGGTTTAGTCTGAACGCTCTTAGGGGTGAATGCTGATTCTTGGAAAATCTAACAATTGCAATAGAGTTTCAGCGAAACGCTCTTCAACCTGTAATGATATTTTCATAACCTAATGGGGACATTAGTGAAACGTTCTTAAAACATTATTTTGTTAGCTGGGTAATAAACAGAGTTTTTCCTGATCTGATAGAAATCTGCAGAAGTTTAGCAATCTTTTGCATTTTTTTATTTAAAATGTTATCTCTTTTCCAAGGTGCCAGAAAAACCAGAAGTTAGTCGCCAAGTGCATGTTTGGAATTTCAAGAACGTACTGTATATTCAAAGATTGCAATATTTCTAACCTCATTTGATTCTTAATAATAATAATCTAACAAAAACTATAAATTAATTGATTTTATGACCAATTCTGAGAGTCTTTTTATCTCACTGTACGGTCATCAGACAATCAAGCTTCAGCACAAAAACACAATATATCAGTTTATTTTCTCTCCACCCTTCCAGATAAACACTCATTGGGTTTTCTGCTGGTCACTGAAGTCTGTCGGCAAGTGAAATTGACCAGAACAGAGAAAACAACAAGAGAAATGAAGTGATGAGCTTTACGTATCAAATGTCCGAGCCTCAGCCGGTCTCCCACCGCCGCACCACGAGCAGATGAGCGTGAAATATTAGTTTTCAGTGAATAATTATTTATCTTTGAAGCTCTTTCCAATCAAACCAGAGGAGTAATGGCCGTCTAGTGTCTTATTTTGGAAACTCGTGAGCTCATGCTTGCACTTGCGTGGACCTTAAACTCAATACCCTCCATGACAGCAGAACAAAAGAGTGAGAAGGTGCAGGACGTTCATTGGAAACTTTGGATGTGAGTCACTGTGAATGTGACGTATTTTGTGCTGGATTTCAGGTCGGATTCAGTGTTACGCAGAGGAAAATGCTACCGCTCTTTCGTATCTCGGGAGACTTAAACTTCTGGACATCATAACATTTAGAAAACCAAAAGTTTTTGTACACTCAGGTTCCAAACAGGTTCCAAAAAACGGGTTTTCACAGTGATGACAAACCAGAGATATTATCAAAAATAGAATCAAAAATAAAAAAGGCAATTGTTTGTTCAGCACATCCCACAGATGCTTGATTGGATTGAGATCTGGGGACTTTGGAGGCCAAGTCAACACCTCAATCTCGTTGCTGTGCTCCGCAAACTCATTCCTGAAGCATTTGTGCTTTGTGGCGGCGCATTATCTGCTGAAAGAGCCACAGCCACCAGGGAATACCGTTTCCATGAAAGGCTGGACATGGGCTCAACAATGCTTAGGTAGGTGGGACGTGTCAAAGTCACATCCACATGGATGGAGGACCCAAGGTTTCCCAACAGAACATTGCCCTAAGCATCACTGCCACGCCTTCTTCCCATAGTGCACCTGGTGCCATTTGTTCCCCAGCTAAGCCATGCACACGCATTTTGAGGTGGTTTTCCTCCAGCCAAAGCTTGAGTTCCTTGATGCAAGTTGTTAATGCAGGAGGAAGAAACACTGAGGTGGGAGGAGTGCTAAAATAAATCTGTCATCAGTGGAATTTGAACCCATAGCGTCTGATATTTGTCCACGTGGTGAAGAGAAGAGGGCTCCGGACAGAGCCTTGAGGTACACCAGAACTGATAGATCTAGTGAAAGATTTGTGCTTCTGGAATACACCACACTGTTGCCTACCTGTCAAAAATAAGAGGAAAACGAGTAATTCAGAGTGCTGACAGAAGTATCTCATGACTAAAGGTCCTTTCACACTGGATGTTTTATTTATGCTGCGTTCACACCAAACGCGAATAGAGCGTCAGGAGCGAGTGATTTCAATGTTAAAGGACAACTCCGGTGAAAAATGAACCTAGGGGTTATTAACACATGGTTACCAAGTAGATCGTTCTCTGGGATGCGTTTTCATGAAAATCGAATGTAAAGAGTTTTATCTATAAAAACAGATTAGCTTATAACGCTAGTATATGGGGCATGGAATAAGTCAAATTAAATCGCTAGTTAATACCACTAACAAGGCTCAAAATAGCCTCACACTAACATGGTAGCATAATGAGGGTCCCTACATGCAAACCGAAGCATTGAGAACTTTGTAAGTGTACAAACAGTTTAATAAGAAGATACTTTATAAAGACAGTACATTATGCATATACAGACAGGAGCCATCTTGGAAAACAGTCTCGACAAGTCGAGCCACGGTTGAATAATCCGCCATCTCTTTAGTGTGTATCCTTTGGAAGCACTAGTCTCTGTTGCGTTCAGTTTTTTAAAAATTATTTTTATTTATTTATTTTCTCTGTTGCGTTCAGTGCTTTCTTCCGGAAACAACGGACCATATGAGATTCCAAGTCACAGTTCATCACTTAGCACAGCGTTCGTGGCTCGACTGTTTTCCAATATGGCTCCTGTCTGTATACGCGTAATGTACTCATACCCTCATTATGCTACCGTGTTAGTGTGAGGCTATTTTGAGCCTTGTTAGTGGTATTAACTAGCGACTTATTCTATGCCCCATATACTATCGTTATAAGCTAATCTGTTTTTAGAGATAAAACTCTTTACATTCGATTTTCATGAAAACACATCCCAGAGAACGATCTACTCGGTAATCATGTGATAATTACCCCTAGGTTCATTTTTCACCGGAGTTGTCCTTTAATCAATGGAAAGGCGTGTTGATGCGCGTCTGGAGGTCTGAGAATGTAGTTGTTTAAAGCTCAAATCTGTGGTTTATTTATAAAGAGACAACTATTTTATCAAATTAAATCGCTAGTTAATACCACTAACAAGGCTCAAAAACAACTATTTAAAAAAATAAAAAAATCTTGCGTTTTTGGAGTTGTGAGATCCAGTGGATCAGCGGCGCTCAGCGCTCATTAACCCCGGCGAGAGCAGCCTTTCCTCTGCCAGTCCTTCTGACGCTGGCTCTGATGTCTCTGTGGTGGTTAAACATCAGATATAATTCATCTTGTGTAGATCTAATGGCTGATCTTTGCTCTCATGAATCATCATTTGTTGTCTGGCAAATCGTTTTGACTGAGGGCAAAGAGAAGTTGCATAACTTTATTTTTTTAGGATATTTAAATATACACTCACCTAAAGGATTATTAGGAACACACACTAATACTGTGTTTGACCCCCTTTCGCCTTCAGAACTGCCTTAATTCTACGTGGCATTGATTCAACAAGCTGCTGAAAGCATTCTTAGAAATGTTGGCCCATATTGATAGGAGAGCATCTGCAGTTGATGGAGATTTGTGAGATGCACATCCAGGGCACGAAGCTCCCGTTCCACCACATCCCAAAGATGCTTTATTGGGTTGAGATCTGGTGACTGTGGGGCCATTTTAGTTCAGTGAACTCATTGTCATGTTCAAGAAACCAATTTGAAATGATTGGAGCTTTGTGACGGTGCATTATCCTGCTGGAAGTAGCCATCAGAGGATGGGGACATGGTGGTCATAAAGGGATGGACATGGTCAGAAACAATGCTCAGGTAGACCGTGGCATTTAAACCATGCCCAATTGGCACTAAGGGGCCTAAAGTGTGCCAAAAAAACATCCCCCACACCATTACACCACCACCACCAGCCTGCACAGTGGAAACAAGGCATGATGGATCCATGTTCTCATTCTGTTTACGCCAAATTCTGACTCTACCATCTAAATGTCTCAACAGAAATCCAGACTCATCAGACCAGGCAACATTTTTACAGTCTTCAACTGTCCAATTTTGGTGAGCTTGTGCAAATTGTAGCCTCTTTTTCCTATTTGTAGTGGAGATGAGTGGTACCCGGTGGGGTCTTCTGCTGTTGTAGCCCATCCGCCTTAACCTCTTAACTGTCACCCCCCTTTTTGAGAATACACATGAAAATGCACTATCCAAACTTAAAGGGCTGTAATTCAAGAATGCTTTGGAATATAGACCAAAGTTTGGTCTCATTTTAAAGACGACGTTCTGCAGATTATTGCTGAAGTGAAAGCAATTCAAAATATGAAAGTATGAAATAGTTATGGAAGTTTAAATTTACTGTAAATGAAAAATACTGTACTAAATATTTTTTATTTCATATAAAATATATATTTTACAAAAAAGAATTTACTCTAAAATTACTATAAAATCAAAGCCATATGTCTAACCAATTTGTGTTCCAAATTTGAAGTTGATATCACAAAAATTGAAGTCCCCATGAGATTTTGTTTAGGGTGCTGTACCAAAAATAGCCACCGGGTGTCATTAAAATTCCATTTATTGTTGTTTTGATGCATTTTCCTGTAAATTTCTATCCAAATATTACTTCCATCACAAAACAGTCACCAAATATGCATCCTTGAGACTCAGACCTTTCCGACAATATGCGTTTTGTCAAGATTGGAAAAGATTTTGAATATAAAGTAGTTAAAATAATTGTTGTAATATGAAACATGACAGCGCCCACTAGGGGAGGAGCCCACTAGAATAATTTAGAGTAACGTTTCCATGGCAACACAATGTCCGATTTCAAAACGGTTTTCACAGGATGAATTTTGAGTTTGTAAGCTTTCAAATGATACCTTATTTGTGATTACTTAAATATATGATATGAAAAAAAGGCGATCAAAAAAAGAGCACCAGGCGTCCCACCTGTGGGCCGGTGACAGTTAGGTTAAGGTTGTGCGTGTTGTGGCTTCACAAATGCTTTGCTGCAGACCTCGGTTGTAAAGTTGCTCTTCTATCAGCTTGAATCAGTCGGCCCATTCTCCTCTGACCTCTAGCATCAACAAGGCATTTGAGTTTTGACGCAAACTATTTGCATTTTCGCTTTTCCGTTACGCATCCGGTGTGAAAGCGCCTTAACAGCAGGGTTGCCAGGATTTCCCAATTGCTACTCAAAACAAGCCCAATCGCGTTTGGGGGGTAAAATGTGTCTTTTTGGCAGGGTTGCCTGCTAAAATTCGCATTCCCGGGGTAAAATATCACATAATTGGGGTCGCTTCAACCCGCGGACGTGAAAAGAACATTCAACCTGCTTCATGGAAGAACCTTTATTACAAATGTTAACTGCAGA
>JARQWZ010001699.1:177500-182500 GCA_033150135.1 Gobio occitaniae
CTAGGGCTGTCAAAAGATTAATCGCGATTAATCGCATCCAAAATAAAAGTTTGTGTTTACATAATATATGTGTGTGTACTCTGTTAATTATTATTTATATATAAATACACACACAAGCATGTATATATTTAAGAAAAAAATATTATTTTTATATCTAAAACATTTATATTTATATATATTATAGATTATATAAATGTATATACAGTATATACATGCAAATATTTCTTAAATATATACATGAATGTGTGTGTATTTATATATAAATAATAATTAACAGAGTACACACACATATATTATGTAAACACAAACTTTTATTTTGGATGCGATTAATCGCGATTAACCTTTTGACAGCCCTAATTTAAACGTATTCTTCTTCTACTTACTAAAACTACTGACTCTAACTCCTCCTAGAGCTTTAACTCTACAACCACCAAACTCAGTCTAGACCTTCGACAACTCATGTTAGAAACATGTTAAATAATGTTAGCAACGTGCTAAACCATGCTAGCAAGATGGTAAATATGTTAGCAAACATGCTAAATCACGGTAATGTGTTAAATCGTCCAAGCAACATGTTAATCAATCTAACAACGCGCTATAATCATGGTAGCATTGTGTGTTAAACCATGCTAGCAAAATGTTAAATATGTTAGCAACATGCTAAATCATGGTTACGTGTTAAATCGTCTAAGCAACATGTTAATCAAGTTAACAATGCGCTACATCATGGAAGCAATGTGGTAAATCATGGTAGCATGGTGTGCTAAACCATGCTAGCAAAATGTTAAATATGTTAGCAAAATGTTAAAACATGGTTACGTGTTAAATCGCCCAGGCAACGTGCTATGCAAGGTAACAATGCGCTAAATCATGGTAGCATGGTGTGCTAAACCATGCTAGCAAAATTTTAAATATGTTAGCAACATGCTAAATCATGGTAATGTGTTAAATAGTCTAAGCAGCGTGTTAATCAAGCTAACAATGTGCTACATCATGGTAGCAATGTGCTAAATCATGGTAGCATGGTGTGTTAAACCATGCTAGCAAAATGTTAAATATGTTAGCAAACATGCTAAATCATGATAATGTGTTAAATCATCTAAGCAACATGCTAATCATGCTAACACTCAAGCACACAATGCTACATCATGGTAGCATCGTGTGCTAAACCATGCTAGCAAAATGTTAAATATGTTAACAACAGGCTAAATCATGGTTACGTGTTAAATCGTCCAAGCAACATGTTAATCAAGCTAACAATGCGCTACATCATGGTAGCAATGTGTTAAACCATGCTAGTAAAATGTTAAATATGTTAGCAAAATGTTAAAACATGGTAATGTGTTAAATCGCCCAGGCAACGTGCCATGCAAGGTAACAACGCGCTAAATCATGGTAGCATTGTGTGCTAAACCATGCTAGCAAAATGTTAAATATGTTAGCAAACATGCTAAATCATGGTAATGTGTTAAATCTTCCAAGCAACATGCTAATCAAGCTAACAATCAAGCACACAATGCTATATCATGGTAGCATCGTGTGCTAAACCATGTTAGCAAAATGTTAAATATGTTAGCAACATGGTAAATCATGGTAATGTGTTAAATCGTCCAAGCAACATGTTAATTAAGCTAACAATGCGCTACATCATGGTAGCAATGTGGTAAATCATGGTAGCATGGTGTGCTAAACCATGCTAGCAAAATGTTAAATATGTTAACAACAGGCTAAATCATGGTTACGTGTTAAATCGTCCAAGCAACACGTTAATCAAGCTAACAATGCGCTACATCATGGTAGCAATGTATTAAACCATGCTAGCAAAATGTTAAATATGTTAGCAAAATGTTAAAACATGGTAATGTGTTAAATCGCCCAGGCAACGTGCCATGCAAGGTAACAACGCGCTAAATCATGGTAGCATTGTGTGCTAAACCATGCTAGCAAAATGTTAAATATGTTAGCAAACATGTTAAATCATGGTAATGTATTAAATCTTCCAAGCAACATGCTAATCAAGCTAACAATCAAGCACACGATGCTATATCATGGTAGCAATGTGTTAAACCATGCTAGCAAAATGTTAAATATGTTAGCAAAATGTTAAAACATGGTAATGTGTTAAATCGCCCAGGCAACGTGCTATGCAAGGTAACAATGCGCTAAATCATGGTAGCATTGTGTGTTAAACCAGGCTAGCAAAATTTAAAATATGTTAGCAACATGCTAAATCATGGTTACGTGTTAAATCGTCCAAGCAACATGTTAATCAAGCTAACAATGTGCTACATCATGGTAGCAATGTGCTAAATCATGGTAGCATGGTGTGTTAAACCATGCTAGCAAAATGTTAAATATGTTAGCAAACATGCTAAATCATGGTAATGTGTTAAATCGTCTAAGCAACATGCTAATCATGCTAACACTCAAGCACACGATGCTACATCATGGTAGCATCGTGTGCTAAACCATGCTACCATGATGTTAAATATGTTAACAACAGGCTAAATCATGGTTACGTGTTAAATCGTCCAAGCAACATGTTAATCAAGCTAACAATGCGCTACATCATGGTAGCAATGTGTTAAACCATGCTAGCAAAATGTTAAATATGTTAGCAAAATGTTAAAACATGGTAATGTGTTAAATCGCCCAGGCAACGTGCCATGCAAGGTAACAACGCGCTAAATCATGGTAGCATTGTGTGCTAAACCATGCTAGCAAAATGTTAAATATGTTAGCAAACATGCTAAATCATGGTAATGTGTTAAATCGTCCAAGCAACATGCTAATCAAGCTAACAATCAAGCACACGATGCTATATCATGGTAGCATTGTGTGCTAAACCATGCTAGCAAAATGTTAAATATGTTAGCAACATGGTAAATCATGGTAATGTGTTAAATCGCCCAAGCAACATGTTAATCAAGCTAACAATGCACTACATCATGGTAGCAATGTGGTAAATCATGGTAGCATGGTGTGCTAAACCATGCTAGCAAAATGTTAAATATGTTAGTAAAATGTTAAAACATGGTAATGTGTTAAATCGCCCAGGCAACGTGCTATGCAAGGTAACAATGCGCTAAATCATGGTAGCATTGTGTGTTAAACCAGGCTAGCAAAATTTAAAATATGTTAGCAACATGCTAAATCATGGTAATGTGTTAAATAGTCTAAGCAGCGTGTTAATCAAGCTAACAATGTGCTACATCATGGTAGCAATGTGCTAAATCATGGTAGCATGGTGTGTTAAACCATGCTAGCAAAATGTTAAATATGTTAGCAAACATGCTAAATCATGGTAATGTGTTAAATCGTCTAAGCAACATGCTAATCATGCTAACACTCAAGCACATGATGCTACATCATGGTAGCATCGTGTGCTAAACCATGCTACCATGATGTTAAATATGTTAACAACAGGCTAAATCATGGTTACGTGTTAAATCGTCCAAGCAACATGTTAATCAAGCTAACAATGCGCTACATCATGGTAGCAATGTGTTAAACCATGCTAGCAAAATGTTAAATATGTTAGCAAAATGTTAAAACATGGTAATGTGTTAAATCGCCCAGGCAACGTGCCATGCAAGGTAACAACGCGCTAAATCATGGTAGCATTGTGTGCTAAACCATGCTAGCAAAATGTTAAATATGTTAGCAAACATGCTAAATCATGGTAATGTGTTAAATCGTCCAAGCAACATGCTAATCAAGCTAACAATCAAGCACACGATGCTATATCATGGTAGCATTGTGTGCTAAACCATGCTAGCAAAATGTTAAATATGTTAGCAACATGGTAAATCATGGTAATGTGTTAAATCGTCCAAGCAACATGTTAATCAAGCTAACAATGCACTACATCATGGTAGCAATGTGGTAAATCATGGTAGCATGGTGTGCTAAACCATGCTAGCAAAATGTTAAATATGTTAACAACAGGCTAAATCATGGTTACGTGTTAAATCGTCCAAGCAACACGTTAATCAAGCTAACAATGTGCTACATCATGGTAGCAATGTATTAAACCATGCTAGCAAAATGTTAAATATGTTAGCAAAATGTTAAAACATGGTAATGTGTTAAATCGCCCAGGCAACGTGCCATGCAAGGTAACAACGCGCTAAATCATGGTAGCCTTGTGTGCTAAACCATGCTAGCAAAATGTTAAATATGTTAGCAAACATGCTAAATCATGGTAATGTGTTAAATCTTCCAAGCAACATGCTAATCAAGCTAACAATCAAGCACACGATGGTATATCATGGTAGCATCGTGTGCTAAACCATGCTAGCAAAATGTTAAATATGTTAGCAACATGGTAAATCATGGTAATGTGTTAAATCGTCCAAGCAACATGTTAATCAAGCTAACAATGCACTACATCATGGTAGCAATGTGGTAAATCATGGTAGCATGGTGTGCTAAACCATGCTAGCAAAATGTTAAATATGTTAGTAAAATGTTAAAACATGGTAATGTGTTAAATCGCCCAGGCAACGTGCTATGCAAGGTAACAATGCGCTAAATCATGGTAGCATTGTGTGTTAAACCAGGCTAGCAAAATTTAAAATATGTTAGCAACATGCTAAATCATGGTAATGTGTTAAATAGTCTAAGCAGCGTGTTAATCAAGCTAACAATGTGCTACATCATGGTAGCAATGTGCTAAATCATGGTAGCATGGTGTGTTAAACCATGCTAGCAAAATGTTAAATATGTTAGCAAACATGCTAAATCATGGTAATGTGTTAAATCGTCTAAGCAACATGCTAATCATGCTAACACTCAAGCACATGATGCTACATCATGGTAGCATCGTGTGATAAACCATGCTACCATGATGTTAAATATGTTAACAACAGGCTAAATCATGGTTACGTGTTAAATCGTCCAAGCAACATGTTAATCAAGCTAACAATGCGCTACATCATGGTAGCAATGTGTTAAACCATGCTAGCAAAATGTTAAATATGTTAGCAAAATGTTAAAAC
>JARQWZ010001699.1:187500-207500 GCA_033150135.1 Gobio occitaniae
AAAGTTTTACTGCTTGTTTCAGAACATTCAGAGAACACTCAAGAGTAACGATCAGAGAACACTCAAGAGTAACGCTCAGAGAACACAAGAGTAACGCTCAGAGAACATTCAAGAGTAACGCTCAGAGAACACTCAAGAGTAACGCTCAGAGAACATTCAAGAGTAACGCTCAGAGAACACAAGAGTAACGCTCAGAGAACATTCAAGAGTAACGCTCAGAGAACACTCAAGAGTAACGCTCAGAGAACACTCAAGAGTAACGCTCAGAGAACACTCAAGAGTAACGCTCAGAGAACACAAGAGTAACGCTCAGAGAACATTCAAGAGTAACGCTCAGAGAACACTCAAGAGTAACGCTCAGAGAACACTCAAGAGTAACGCTCAGAGAACACTCAAGAGTAACGCTCAGAGAACACTCAAGAGTAACACTCAGAGAACACTCAAGAGTAACGCTGAGAGAACACAAGAGTAACGCTCAGAGAACATTCAAGAGTAACGCTCAGAGAACACTCAAGAGTAACGCTCAGAGAACACTCAAGAGTAACGCTCAGAGAACACTCAAGAGTAACGCTGAGAGAACACAAGAGTAACGCTCAGAGAACATTCAAGAGTAACGCTCAGAGAACACTCATGAGTAACGCTCAGAGAACACAAGAGTAACGCTCAGAGAACATTCAAGAGTAACGCTCAGAGAACATAAGAGTAACGCTCAGAGAACATTCAAGAGTAACGCTCAGAGAACACTCAAGAGTAACGCTCAGAGAACACTCAAGAGTAACGCTCAGAGAACACAAGAGTAACGCTCAGAGAACATTCAAGAGTAACGCTCAAAGAACACTCAAGAGTAACGCTCAGAGAACACAAGAGTAACGCTCAGAGAACATTCAAGAGTAACGCTCAGAGAACATTTAAGAGTAACGCTCAGAGAACACAAGAGTAACGCTCAGAGAACATTCAAGAGTAACGCTCAGAGAACACTCAAGAGTAACGCTCAGAGAACACTCAAGAGTAACGCTCAGAGATCATTCAAGTGTAACGCTCAGAGAACACTCAAGAGTAACGCTCAGAGAACACTCAAGAGTAACGCTCAGAGAACATTCAAGTGTAACGCTCAGAGAACACTCAAGAGTAACGCTCAGAGAACACTCAAGAGTAACGCTCAGAGAACATTCAAGTGTAACGCTCAGAGAACACTCAAGAGTAACGCTCAGAGAACACTCAAGAGTAACGCTCAGAGAACATTCAAGAGTAACGCTCAGAGAACACTCAAGAGTAACGCTCAGAGAACACAAGAGTAACGCTCAGAGAACATTCAAGAGTAACGCTCAGAGAACACTCAAGAGTAACGCTCAGAGAACACTCAAGAGTAACGCTCAGAGAACACAAGAGTAACGCTCAGTGAACATTCAAGAGTAACGCTCAGAGAACACTCAAGAGTAACGCTCAGAGAACACAAGAGTAACGCTCAGAGAACATTCAAGAGTAACGCTCAGAGAACCCTCAAGAGTAACGCTCAGAGAACACAAGAGTAACGCTCAGAGAACACTCAAGAGTAACGCTCAGAGAACATTCAAGAGTAACGCTCAGAACATTCAAGAGAAACGCTCAGAGAACATTCAAGAGTAACGCTCAGAGAACATTCAAGAGTAACGCTCGGAGAACATTCAAGAGTAACGCTCGGAGAACACTCAAGAGTAACACTCAGAGAACATTCAAGAGTAACGCTCGGAGAACACTCAAGAGTAACGCTCAGAGAACACTCAAGAGTAACGCTCAGAGAACACTCAAGAGTAACGCTCAGAACATTCAAGAGTAACGCTCAGAGAACACTCAAGATTAACGCTCAGAGAACACTCAAGAGTAACGCTCAGAGAACACTCAAGAGTAACGCTCAGGGAACACTCAAGAGTAACGCTCAGGGAACACTCAAGAGTAACGCTCAGAGAACACTCAAGAGTAACGCTCAGAGAACATTCAAGAGTAACGCTCAGAACATTCAAGAGTAACGCTCAGAGAACACTCAAGAGTAACGCTCAGAGAACACTCAAGAGTAACGCTCAGAGAACATTCAAGAGTAACGCTCAGAGAACATTCAAGAGTAACGTTCAGAGAACATTCAAGAGTAACACTCAGAAAACATTCAAGAGTAACGCTCAGAGAACATTCAAGAGTAACGCTCAGAACATTCAAGAGTAACGCTCAGAGAACAGTCAAGAGTAACGCTCAGAGAACATTCAAGAGTAACGCTCAGAGAACATTCAAGAGTAACGCTCAGAGAACATTCAAGAGTAACGCTCAGAGAACATTCAAGAGTAATGCTCAGAACATTCAAGAGTAACGCTCAGAAAACACTCAAGAGTAACGCTCAGAATACATTCAAGAGTGACGCTCAGAACATTCAAGAGTAACGCTCAGAGAACACTCAAGAGTAACGCTCAGAGAACATTCAAGAGTAACGCTCAGAGAACACTCAAGAGTAACGCTCAGAGAACATTCAAGAGTAACGCTCAGAGAACATTCAAGAGTAACGTTCAGAGAACATTAGAGAGTAACACTCAGAGAACATTCAAGAGTAACGCTCAGAGAACATTCAAGAGTAACGCTCAGAACACTCAAGAGTAACGCTCAGAGAACATTCAAGAGTAACGCTCAGAGAACATTCAAGAGTAACGCTCAGAGAACACTCAAGAGTAACACTCAGAGAACATTCAAGAGTAACGCTCAGAGAACATTCAAGAGTAACGCTCAGAACATTCAAGAGAAACGCTCAGAGAATATTCAAGAGTAACGCTCAGAGAACATTCAAGAGTAACGCTCGGAGAACATTCAAGAGTAACGCTCAGAGAACACTCAAGAGTATCACTCAGAGAACACTCAAGAGTAACGCTCGGAGAACATTCAAGAGTATCACTCAGAGAACACTCAAGAGTAACGCTCAGAGAACACTCAAGAGTAACGCTCAGAACATTCAAGAGTAACGCTAAGAGAACATTCAAGAGTAACGCTCGGAGAACATTCAAGAGGAACGCTCAGAGAACATTCAAGAGGAACGCTCAGAGAACACTCAAGAGTAACGCTCAGAACATTCAAGAGTAACGCTCAGAGAACACTCAAGCGTAACGCTCAGAGAACACTCAAGAGTAACGCTCAGAGAACACTCAAGAGTAACGCTCAGAGAACACTCAAGAGGAACGCTCAGAAAACATTCAAGAGTAACGCTCAGAGAACACTCAAGAGTAACGCTCAGAGAACACTCAAGAGTAACGCTCAGAGAACACTCAAGAGTAACGCTCAGAGAACACTCAAGAGTAACGCTCAGGGAACACTCAAGAGTAACGCTCAGGGAACACTCAAGAGTAACGCTCAGAGAACACTCAAGAGTAACGCTCAGAGAACATTCAAGAGTAACGCTCAGAACATTCAAGAGTAACGCTCAGAGAACACTCAAGAGTAACGCTCAGAGAACACTCAAGAGTAACGCTCAGAGAACATTCAAGAGTAACGCTCAGAGAACATTCAAGAGTAACGTTCAGAGAACATTCAAGAGTAACACTCAGAAAACATTCAAGAGTAACGCTCAGAGAACATTCAAGAGTAACGCTCAGAGAACACTCAAGAGTAACGCTCAGAGAACATTCAAGAGTAACGCTCAGAGAACATTCAAGAGTAACGCTCAGAGAACATTCAAGAGTAACGCTCAGAGAACATTCAAGAGTAACGCTCAGAACATTCAAGAGTAACGCTCAGAGAACACTCAAGAGTAACGCTCAGAGAACATTAAAGAGTAACGCTCAGAACATTCAAGAGTAACGCTCAGAGAACACTCAAGAGTAACGCTCAGAGAACATTCAAGAGTAACGCTCAGAGAACACTCAAGAGTAACGCTCAGAGAACATTCAAGAGTAACGCTCAGAGAACATTCAAGAGTAACGTTCAGAGAACATTCAAGAGTAACACTCAGAGAACACTCAAGAGTAATGCTCAGAGAACATTCAAGAGTAACGCTCAGAACACTCAAGAGTAACGCTCAGAGAACATTCAAGAGTAACGCTCAGAGAACATTCAAGAGTAACGCTCAGAGAACACTCAAGAGTAACGCTCAGAGAACACTCAAGAGTAACGCTCAGAACATTCATGAGAAACGCTCAGAGAACATTCAAGAGTAACGCTCAGAGAACATTCAAGAGTAACGCTCGGAGAACATTCAAGAGTAACACTCAGAGAACATTCAAGAGTAACGCTCAGAGAACATTCAAGAGTAACGCTCGGAGAATACTCAAGAGTAACACTCAGAGAACATTCAAGAGTAACGCTCGGAGAACACTCAAGAGTAACACTCAGAGAACACTCAAGAGTAACGCTCGGAGAACACTCAAGAGTAACACTCAGAGAACATTCAAGAGGAACGCTCAGAGAACATTCAAGAGTAACGCTCGGAGAACACTCAAGAGTAAGGCTCAGAGAACACTCAAGAGTAACGCTCAGAACATTCAAGAGTAACGCTAAGAGAACATTCAAGAGTAACGCTCGGAGAACATTCAAGAGGAACGCTCAGAGAACATTCAAAAGGAACGCTCAGAGAACACTCAAGAGTAAAGCTCAGAACATTCAAGAGTAACGCTCAGAGAACACTCAAGAGTAACGCTCAGAGAACACTCAAGAGTAACGCTCAGAGAACACTCGAGTAACGCTCAGAGAACACTCAAGAGGAACGCTCAGAAAACATTCAAGAGTAACGCTCAGAGAACACTCAAGAGTAACGCTCAGAGAACACTCAAGAGTAACGCTCAGAGAACACTCAAGAGTAACGCTCAGAACATTCAAGAGTAACGCTCAGAGAACACTCAAGAGTAACGCTCAGAGAACACTCAAGAGTAACGCTCAGAGAACACTCAAGAGTAAGGCTCAGGGAACACTCAAGAGTAACGCTCAGGGAACACTCAAGAGTAACGCTCAGAGAACACTCAAGAGTAACGCTCAGAGAACACTCAAGAGTAACGCTCAGAGAACATTCAAGAGTAACGCTCAGAACATTCAAGAGTAACGCTCAGAGAACACTCAAGAGTAACGCTCAGAGAACATTCAAGAGTAACGCTCAGAGAACATTCAAGAGTAACTCTCAGAGAACATTCAAGAGTAACGCTCAGAACATTCAAGAGTAACGCTCAGAGAACACTCAAGAGTAACGCTCAGAGAACATTCAAGAGTAACGCTCAGAGAACATTCTAGAGTAACGCTCAGAGAACATTCAAGAGTAACGCTCAGAACATTCAAGAGTAACGCTCAGAGAACACTCAAGAGTAACGCTCAGAGAACATTCAAGAGTAACGCTCAGAGAACACTCAAGAGTAACGCTCAGAGAACATTCAAGAGTAACGCTCAGAGAACATTCAAGAGTAACGTTCAGAGAACATTCAAGAGTAATACTCAGAGAACATTCAAGAGTAACGCTCAGAGAACATTTAAGAGTAACGCTCAGAGAACACTCAAGAGTAACGTTCAGAGAACATTCAAGAGTAACGCTCAGAGAACATTCAAGAGTAATACTCAGAGAACATTCAAGAGTAACGCTCAGAGAACACTCAAGAGTAACGTTCAGAGAACATTCAAGAGTAACGCTCAGAACATTCAAGAGTAACGCTCAGAGAACACTCAAGAGTAACGCTCAGAGAACATTCAAGAGTAACGCTCAGAACATTCAAGAGTAACGCTCAGAGAACACTCAAGAGTAACGTTCAGAGAACATTCAAGAGTAACGCTCAGAGAACATTCAAGAGTAATACTCAGAGAACATTCAAGAGTAACGCTCAGAGAACACTCAAGAGTAACGTTCAGAGAACATTCAAGAGTAACGCTCAGAGAACATTCAAGAGTAACGCTCAGAACACTCAAGAGTAACGCTCAGAGAACATTCAAGAGTAGCGCTCAGAACATTCAAGAGTAACGCTCAGAAAACATTCAAGAGTAGCGCTCAGAACATTCAAGAGTAACGCTCAGAGAACATTCAAGAGTAGCGCTCAGAACATTCAAGAGTAACGCTCAGAGAACATTCAAGAGTAGCGCTCAGAACATTCAAGAGTAACGCTCAGAACAGTCAAGAGTAACGCTCAGAACATTCAAGAGTAACGCTCAGAGAACATTCAAGAGTAACGCTCAGAACATTCAAGAGTAACGCTCAGCTCAGAGAACATTCAAGAGTAATGCTCAGAACATTCAAGAGTAACGCTTAGAGAACATTCAAGAGTAACGCTTAGAGAACATTCAAGAGTAACGCTCAGAGAACATTCAAGAGTAACGCTCAGAGAACACTCAAGAGTAACGCTTAAAGAACACTCAAGATTAACGCTCAGAGAACACTCAAGAGTAACGCTCAGAGAACACTCAAGAGTAACGCTCAGAGAACACTCAAGAGTAACGCTCAGAGAACATTCAAGAGTAACGCTCAGAGAACACTCAAGAGTAACACTCAGAGAACATTCAAGAGTAACGCTCAGAGAACACTCAAGAGTAACGCTCAGAGAACATTCAAGAGTAACGCTCAGAGAACACTCAAGAGTAACACTCAGAGAACATTCAAGAGTAACACTCAGAGAACACTCAAGAGTAACACTCAGAGAACATTCAAGAGTAACACTCAGAGAACACTCAAGAGTAACACTCAGAGAACATTCAAGAGTAACACTCAGAGAACACTCAAGAGTAACGCTCAGAGAACACTCAAGAGTAACGCTCAGAGAACATTCAAGAGTAACGCTCAGAGAACACTCAAGAGTAGCGCTCAGAGAACATTCAAGAGTAACGCTCAGAGAACACTCAAGAGTAACGCTCAGAGAACACTCAAGAGTAACGCTCAGAGAACACTCAAGAGTAACGCTCAGAGAACACTCAAGAGTAACGCTCAGGGAACACTCAAGAGTAACGCTCAGGGAACACTCAAGAGTAACGCTCAGAGAACACTCAAGAGTAACGCTCAGAGAACATTCAAGAGTAACGCTCAGAACATTCAAGAGTAACGCTCAGAGAACACTCAAGAGTAACGCTCAGAGAACACTCAAGAGTAACGCTCAGAGAACATTCAAGAGTAACGCTCAGAGAACATTCAAGAGTAACGTTCAGAGAACATTCAAGAGTAACACTCAGAAAACATTCAAGAGTAACGCTCAGAGAACATTCAAGAGTAACGCTCAGAGAACACTCAAGAGTAACGCTCAGAGAACATTCAAGAGTAACGCTCAGAGAACATTCAAGAGTAACGCTCAGAGAACATTCAAGAGTAACGCTCAGAGAACATTCAAGAGTAACGCTCAGAACATTCAAGAGTAACGCTCAGAGAACACTCAAGAGTAACGCTCAGAGAACATTAAAGAGTAACGCTCAGAACATTCAAGAGTAACGCTCAGAGAACACTCAAGAGTAACGCTCAGAGAACATTCAAGAGTAACGCTCAGAGAACACTCAAGAGTAACGCTCAGAGAACATTCAAGAGTAACGCTCAGAGAACATTCAAGAGTAACGTTCAGAGAACATTCAAGAGTAACACTCAGAGAACACTCAAGAGTAATGCTCAGAGAACATTCAAGAGTAACGCTCAGAACACTCAAGAGTAACGCTCAGAGAACATTCAAGAGTAACGCTCAGAGAACATTCAAGAGTAACGCTCAGAGAACACTCAAGAGTAACGCTCAGAGAACACTCAAGAGTAACGCTCAGAACATTCATGAGAAACGCTCAGAGAACATTCAAGAGTAACGCTCAGAGAACATTCAAGAGTAACGCTCGGAGAACATTCAAGAGTAACACTCAGAGAACATTCAAGAGTAACGCTCAGAGAACATTCAAGAGTAACGCTCGGAGAATACTCAAGAGTAACACTCAGAGAACATTCAAGAGTAACGCTCGGAGAACACTCAAGAGTAACACTCAGAGAACACTCAAGAGTAACGCTCGGAGAACACTCAAGAGTAACACTCAGAGAACATTCAAGAGGAACGCTCAGAGAACATTCAAGAGTAACGCTCGGAGAACACTCAAGAGTAAGGCTCAGAGAACACTCAAGAGTAACGCTCAGAACATTCAAGAGTAACGCTAAGAGAACATTCAAGAGTAACGCTCGGAGAACATTCAAGAGGAACGCTCAGAGAACATTCAAAAGGAACGCTCAGAGAACCTTCAAGAGTAAAGCTCAGAACATTCAAGAGTAACGCTCAGAGAACACTCAAGAGTAACGCTCAGAGAACACTCAAGAGTAACGCTCAGAGAACACTCGAGTAACGCTCAGAGAACACTCAAGAGGAACGCTCAGAAAACATTCAAGAGTAACGCTCAGAGAACACTCAAGAGTAACGCTCAGAGAACACTCAAGAGTAACGCTCAGAGAACACTCAAGAGTAACGCTCAGAACATTCAAGAGTAACGCTCAGAGAACACTCAAGAGTAACGCTCAGAGAACACTCAAGAGTAACGCTCAGAGAACACTCAAGAGTAAGGCTCAGGGAACACTCAAGAGTAACGCTCAGGGAACACTCAAGAGTAACGCTCAGAGAACACTCAAGAGTAACGCTCAGAGAACACTCAAGAGTAACGCTCAGAGAACATTCAAGAGTAACGCTCAGAACATTCAAGAGTAACGCTCAGAGAACACTCAAGAGTAACGCTCAGAGAACATTCAAGAGTAACGCTCAGAGAACATTCAAGAGTAACTCTCAGAGAACATTCAAGAGTAACGCTCAGAACATTCAAGAGTAACGCTCAGAGAACACTCAAGAGTAACGCTCAGAGAACATTCAAGAGTAACGCTCAGAGAACATTCTAGAGTAACGCTCAGAGAACATTCAAGAGTAACGCTCAGAACATTCAAGAGTAACGCTCAGAGAACACTCAAGAGTAACGCTCAGAGAACATTCAAGAGTAACGCTCAGAGAACACTCAAGAGTAACGCTCAGAGAACATTCAAGAGTAACGCTCAGAGAACATTCAAGAGTAACGTTCAGAGAACATTCAAGAGTAATACTCAGAGAACATTCAAGAGTAACGCTCAGAGAACATTTAAGAGTAACGCTCAGAGAACACTCAAGAGTAACGTTCAGAGAACATTCAAGAGTAACGCTCAGAGAACATTCAAGAGTAATACTCAGAGAACATTCAAGAGTAACGCTCAGAGAACACTCAAGAGTAACGTTCAGAGAACATTCAAGAGTAACGCTCAGAACATTCAAGAGTAACGCTCAGAGAACACTCAAGAGTAACGCTCAGAGAACATTCAAGAGTAACGCTCAGAACATTCAAGAGTAACGCTCAGAGAACACTCAAGAGTAACGTTCAGAGAACATTCAAGAGTAACGCTCAGAGAACATTCAAGAGTAATACTCAGAGAACATTCAAGAGTAACGCTCAGAGAACACTCAAGAGTAACGTTCAGAGAACATTCAAGAGTAGCGCTCAGAACATTCAAGAGTAACGCTCAGAAAACATTCAAGAGTACCGCTCAGAACATTCAAGAGTAACGCTCAGAGAACATTCAAGAGTAGCGCTCAGAACATTCAAGAGTAACGCTCAGAGAACATTCAAGAGTAGCGCTCAGAACATTCAAGAGTAACGCTCAGAACAGTCAAGAGTAACGCTCAGAACATTCAAGAGTAACGCTCAGAGAACATTCAAGAGTAACGCTCAGAACATTCAAGAGTAACGCTCAGCTCAGAGAACATTCAAGAGTAACGCTCAGAACATTCAAGAGTAACGCTTAGAGAACATTCAAGAGTAACGCTTAGAGAACATTCAAGAGTAACGCTCAGAGAACATTCAAGAGTAACGCTCAGAGAACACTCAAGAGTAACGCTTAAAGAACACTCAAGAGTAACGCTCAGAGAACACTCAAGAGTAACGCTCAGAGAACACTCAAGAGTAACGCTCAGAGAACACTCAAGAGTAACGCTCAGAGAACATTCAAGAGTAACGCTCAGAGAACACTCAAGAGTAACACTCAGAGAACATTCAAGAGTAACGCTCAGAGAACACTCAAGAGTAACGCTCAGAGAACATTCAAGAGTAACGCTCAGAGAACACTCAAGAGTAACACTCAGAGAACATTCAAGAGTAACACTCAGAGAACACTCAAGAGTAACACTCAGAGAACATTCAAGAGTAACACTCAGAGAACACTCAAGAGTAACACTCAGAGAACATTCAAGAGTAACACTCAGAGAACACTCAAGAGTAACACTCAGAGAACATTCAAGAGTAACGCTCAGAGAACACTCAAGAGTAACGCTCAGAGAACATTCAAGAGTAACGCTCAGAGAACACTCAAGAGTAGCGCTCAGAGAACATTCAAGAGTAACGCTCAGAGAACATTCATAAATAGTGTTTAATGAGAATATCAGCTAAACGTTCTCAGAACATATAGGCTATTTGCAATATTGATGTACACACACATTTATTTTTCCACACTCGTTAGTCGAGTCTCTGACGAGTAAGAGCGCGAGAGAAGACGGCAGTCGTGGAATAACCCTCTGCCCTCACACGTCCGCCATCATTAACGGTGAAAACAACCCGCTCTGCCATTTACTAGTGTTCTGGTGAGAGCAGGCCAAACGCTCTCTTTATAGGCTCAGTGTGTGTGTCAGACGGAGAAGGGCAGTAAAGTCAGAGTTTCTCAGCACTCAGCGTAACTTCTCCATCCGCGGTAGTATAACTTTAACACACAGCAGCTGTGCGTCGCTCCCGCTCCCTAAAGACGGATAAATCCACTCACCTCTGATCTGACCTGGTGTCACGGGTCTCTCTCGACTTCTTTTAATAACTCTTAATTAGTGATGTTTACTAAGCCAAGCTTCGCTATTACTATTGCTCATATTAAGGGTTAGAGATTTAAACAAACCCCTAACCTTGAGTATAAAACTCAGTTCTTGCACCTGGGATGAATAAAACAGGCAGGAATATCATCCCATCGACTTCAACTGAGTGTCGGCTTTTCTATTCACTTTATATTATATATTCTCTCCTTATATCTCATTTCTTATATATATATCAACAATTAGACCCTCGGGAGGGTTGACGGAGTTGTGCCCGATCAGGCCAGTGTCATCAAGAAAGTTTATAGTTTGCATGTGTTTTTAAGATTTAACCCTGTGGGGCTCTTTGGTCATTTCTGACCTGAATTTTTTTTAAATAAAAAAATGTTAAAAATCGCAGCTTCATCGGAATGGTCAGAAACTTGGTGACTTTATTGGTACTTGGTTTATGAACACCCCAAAAAATTGGGGACAGGATTTGAAAAGTCTAAATGGGCGTAAAAAAAATAGTCACACTCAAGACCTTCGGGTCAAAAATGACCCCCATAGGAAATGAAAAAAACACAATTAGCTTTTGGAATGGCACGCGTTACTTTGTGTGTGCGTGTGTTTTTGTTTGTATAAGTGTGTGTGTGAGTTTTTTTGTCTGTTTTGCACTCTTGATGTTTTAGAGATTCACCCCTTCACTGTTGAGTCCTTTTTTTCTGCATCCTGGCTGATTTGTAGATTGTATTCACAAAAAAACGAATTTCCCATTCATTTCCTATGGGGGTCATTTTTGACCCGAAGGTCCTGAGTGTGACTATTTTTTTTACGACCACTTATGTGGCGTTCACACCGGCCGCGATTCGCGCGAATAATTCGCGCTGATCGCGCGAAGTTGGACGCTTGAACATTTTGAGTTTTCTCGCTTCAATCGTGCGTGAAATTCGCGTGAAACGTGCGTGACATTCACTGCACAACAGACGCAAATTCTCCTCATGGGCGGGGCTTCCGCCAGCGGCTCGTCTCGTTGAGAAATGGCTGACATGGGCTGTGTTTACACGTCTTTTTTTTGTTAAAATCTACTGTTAATGTGTGACAAAACGTAGTTTTAAGATTTTTCAGTCGATAATGTAGTTGTTTAAAGCTCAAATCTGTGGTTTATTTATATAAAGAGTGCCTATTTGAACATTTTATCTGGCATTTTCGGAGTTGTGAGCTCCAGTGGATCAGCGGCGCTCATTAACCCCAGCGAGGGCAACCTTTCCTCGGCCAGTCCTTCTGCCCCTGGCTCTGGCTCTGATGTCTCTGTGGCGTCTCCAGCTATAATTCGTCTTGTAACGGCCGATCTTTGCTCTCATGGATCTATAATTTGTTCCCTGGCAAATCGTTTAGACTGAAGGCAAAGAGAAGTTTCATTACTTTATATATTTAGGCTATAACTGTACGTTGCAGTTGTAACGTTAGCCTACTAGCACTGACTTTGAATGTTTGACTGAATTGTTTGCTTTATTTCATGTATAGCTTATTATACCTTTTACTTATACATAAGTAATATGTATTGATCATACATAAACTTGCATTTAACAAAAAGAGACTGTGTTGTGTTTCATGTCATTTAATGTTATCACAGTGATAATCATATTGTCTGAACCAGATATTAATATACAGATTTTCTCCTCATTGTTGTCACAACTAGAGCAAGCTCCTGATTGGTTAACGCGGCGCGAAATATCCGGCAAAGTTCAGATTTTTCAACTTGAGCGATTCGCGCGAATCGCGTCCGGTGTGAACGCACCATTAGACTTTTCAAATCCTGTCCCCAATGTTTTTGGGTGTTCATATACCAAGTACCAATAAAGTCACCAAGTTTCGGACCATTCCGATGAAGCTACGATTTTTAAAACATTTTTATAAAACCCAAGATCCACTATAGTGGTAAAAATGTGCTATTGCGTGATAAAAATGCTCAATGGCACCGATCTCATTTAAAAAATTGCTTTCATGAGGCCTAGGCTTGACTCTAAAATGAAATACAATATAAATAAATAATTTTTAGATATACATTTTTAATTATATTCAATGGGAAAAAATGGGTCATAATTATTGCATAAATATTAATTATAAATCATAAAATGATCTCAAAACACCAAAAAAGAAAAGAAAAAATATTATTGAACAAAAATATATTTCATTGATTTTACTCAAATCTTTTTTATCTTAATCCTGCCCTCCGGGTCATTTTTGACCCGAAGGTCCTGAATGTGACCCATAAATGAGGGTTAAGCAGTTTGAGCTCCAGTAGCTCGTCTGTTTGATCGGACCACACGGGCATCAATGAGCCTCGGCCGCCCATGACCCTGTGGCCGGTTCTCCACTGGTCCTTCATGACCCTGTGGCCGGTTCTCCACTGGTCCTTCATGATCCTGTGGCCGGTTCTCCACTGGTCCTTCATGATCCTGTGGCCGGTTCTCCACTGTTCCTTCATGACCCTGTGGCCGGTTCTCCACTGGTCCTTCATGACCCTGTGGCCGGTTCTCCACTGGTCCTTCATGATCCTGTGGCCGGTTCTCCACTGGTCCTCCATGACCCTGTGGCCGGTTCTCCACTGGTCCTTCATGACCCTGTGGCCGGTTCTCCACTGGTCATTCATGACCCTGTGGCCGGTTCTCCACTGGTCCTTCATGACCCTGTGGCCGGTTCTCCACTGGTCCTTCATGACCCTGTGGCCGGTTCTCCACTGGTCCTCCATGACCCTGTGGCCGGTTCTCCACTGGTCCTCCATGACCCTGTGGCCGGTTCTCCACTGGTCCTCCATGACCCTGTGGCCGGTTCTCCACTGGTCCTCCATGACCCTGTGGCCGGTTCTCCACTGGTCCTCCATGACCCTGTGGCCGGTTCTCCACTGGTCCTCCATGACCCTGTGGCCGGTTCTCCACTGGTCATTCATGACCCTGTGGCCGGTTCTCCACTGGTCCTTCATGACCCTGTGGCCGGTTCTCCACTGGTCCTTCATGACCCTGTGGCCGGTTCTCCACTTGTCCTTCATGACCCTGTGGCCGGTTCTCCACTGGTCCTCCATGACCCTGTGGCCGGTTCTCCACTGGTTCTTCATGACCCTGTGGCCGGTTCTCCACTGGTCCTCCATGACCCTGTGGCCGGTTCTCCACTGGTCCTCCATGACCCTGTGGCCGGTTCTCCACTGGTCCTCCATGACCCTGTGGCCGGTTCTCCACTGGTCCTCCATGACCCTGTGGCCGGTTCTCCACTGGTCCTCCATGACCCTGTGGCCGGTTCTCCACTGGTCCTCCATGACCCTGTGGCCGGTTCTCCACTGGTCCTTCATGACCCTGTGGCCGGTTCTCCACTGGTCCTTCCTTGAAGCACTTTTGATAGAGACTGACCACTGCAGACCGGGAACACCCCACAAGAGCTGCAGTTTTGGAGATGCTCTGACCCAGTCGTCTAGCCGTCACAATCTGACCCTTGTCAAACTCGCTCAAATCCTTACGCTTGCCCATTTTTCCTGCTTCTAACACATCAACTCTGAGGACAAAATGTTCACTTGCTGCCTAATATATCCCACCCACTAACAGAGATCATCAGTGTTATTTGTTGACTGTTCCAAGATGGCGGACGCATCGGTCGAATGTGGCATCTATATATACATATCTATGTGCCTGCACTACCTGAGATGAATGCAAGCTTGCCTTTTCCTCCATCTCCTCTGGGTCTAATCGGGACACTGAAGATGACGGACAGCAAAGGGTAAGAAATCCCGTCGCTCCCCGAGCCTCGTTGTAATAAATTCACAGTATGCATCACTCCCGAGTGCTCCCGCGGCGTTATAAATCTGGACTCCGTGGCCCTGTTGAGCTATCGTTTATACACAAACACCCCTGAGTGAGTCCCGTTCCCCGTAACCATAGACATCATCTGTGAACATTCCTGCCGTACCTCATTCATCTGTCTGATGCTTTCCCTCGTGGACACACATCATCATTTAATAACCGACTAGAGCCGTTTTCTTTCCTACAGTAATATTCCTCAGCGGGTGTCCATAATCAGGACATCTGTGCACCGATGCTTCAAAAATGCATTTACGGCGTTCTTTGAATTCATGTGAGAGATGTGTAAAATATTTGCCCTTTTATTGGAATATTCTTGCTCGTTATTCATTTTTCTGACGTTTATGAACTGTTTAAAAGGAGTTTTTTTGGAATTGGCTTGACAGGCATTTCTGCAAACCAGTTCCACATTAAGAAAACGTATTAAATAAAATATTATTATTATCTTCATCTAACTACTATATTACAGGGAATCTATTTATTTAGTTTATTTGGTTGCCAAGGACACCTGTGAGATTGCCTGCAAAATTATATATATATATATATATATATATATATATATATATATATATATATATATATATATATATATATATATATATATATATATATATATATATATATATTATACATTCTGAATGTGTCCTGAAGTTTTAAAAAAATTAAATAAACATTTGTAGGCAACATTCCATTTGTATCATTCTTCAAACAGTATGAGAATTGTTACTTTTGAGTGTTCTAAAACAAGTAGCAACATTTACAAAATGTTAGACGAACATCAAACCAAAATGTAGGAATTCACAGATTTGGACGATAACCGATATATTGACCGATAAATATAAATCCAAATGTTTATATCATTTTTTATTTTATATAAATTTATAGAATTTTAAGATACTTTTTTTTTATACGGATGCATCGCTATGGCATTTTTGGCCAATATTGATAACCAATAATTCTTTATATTTGAAACCCAATAACCGATATATTGGCCGATAAATCCAAATTTTTATATAATTTTTGTTTTTATATAAATTGATATAATTTTGAGATCCTTTTTTATAGTGATGCATCAAAATGAAATGTTTTGGCCGATACCGATAATTCTTTATATTTTAAAGCTGATAACCGATGTATTGGCTGATAAATCTAAATCTAAATTTTTATATAATTTTTGTTTTTATATAAATTGATATAATTTTGAAATCCTTTTTTATAGCGATGCATCAATATGACATTTTTTGGCCAATATCGATAACCGATAATTCTTTATATTTGAAACCCAATAACCGATATATTGGCCGATAAATCCAAATTTTTATATCATTTTTGTTTTTATATAAATTGATATCATTTTGAGATCCTTTTTTATAGTGATGCATCAATATGAAATGATTTGGCCGATAACCGATAATTCTTTATATTTTAAAGCTGATAACCGATATATTGGCCGATAAATCTAAATCTAAATTTTTATATAATCTTTGTTTTTATATAAATTGATATAATTTTGAGATCCTTTTTTATAGTGATGCATCAATATGAAATCTTTGGCCAATAACCGATAATTCTTTACATTTTAAAGCCGATAACCGATATATTGGCCAATAAATCTAAATCCAAATTTTATATAATTTTTGAAAGCCTGATTACAAAAACAAAAGTCTCACCATTAAAAGCCATATCCCAAACACACAATTATGATGTTCTCATTATGATTTTATGAAGTCTATATGACAGACTTGCGCTGCAACTACATGAACTAACTCTATTTTTTCAAGCAATACATATTTCAAGCAATTCAAAGTCATCATGGCGTACAGTGCGCATCTGTAATAATCCATTATTTATGGGCTTTAATGGGTCCAATAACATTTTCTTATTGGACCGATAACAATAGACATGAACATATATCGGTCGATACCGATGTGGTGGCCGATATATACATACATAAAATGTTTCCGAAAAAAAAAAAGGTTCGATGACCAATGTATAAATAATGTTTTTGTGCTTTTTTGAGAACATCATTAAAGACCGGATAACCTTGAAAGAACGTTCCATTATCGTTACTGGAACGTTTGTTCATAACGTTGAAAGAACCTTGTTAGCTGGGATTATATTGAATTTAGAATATTGAATTTAATAGGTCTAGAGAAGTCTCAATATCAGTTATTGAACCGAACTGCACTGAATAATTACTGTAAAGCTTATATTATATGATAAATCCTCTTCCATTATCTTGACATAAACTCGGATCAGAAAGACTAAACATTCACAAGTACAAATCCCCTAACGAAGCTTCGTCTGTGCTGTTGAAGTGCTTTGAACCGCATGTTTATGAGCTTCATCCGAGCAGCCGATCTCTCATAAAGCTCCGCGCGTCTCCAGAGAAGACCAGAACATCCCGAACGAAGCAGTCTGAGAAACACACACAGCTGGCTTCAATGAGCCCTCGCCGTTTTCAAATGCAAAAAACACTTCATTCATTTAATCTGAGTTATAACTTCAGCCTCATAAAAGCACAGCTCCGAGCACAGAGACGGATCTCGGGCCTGAAGGTCTGACTCAGAGAAGAACAGCACAGATTTTACACTTTCACATCTTCTGAAAGGTTGCACGCAAATGGAAAGATGTTGACTCATTAACCCAGAAATTAATATTCTCGCATTTGCTAGCATTGTTCAGTACAGCAAAAGCAGAAAATGATACAAAAATGCTACCCAATTATTATGATCCAATAAGCGCATAAACTACGATGAAACTACGATTGTGACGTTTGCCTCAGTGGAGGTTGTGATTGGATAACTGGCCTTACCAGCTGACCAATGGCGTCGCAGCATCTCAGATGTTGGTTTTCTGGCTTTTTTACAGTAATATTCCTCAGCGGGTGTCCATAATCAGGACATCTGTGCATCGATGCTTTTGAATTCATGTGAGAGATGTATAAAATATTTGCCATTTTATTGGAATATTCTTGCTCGTTATTAATTTTCTGACGTTTATGAATTGTTTTAAAGGAGGTTTTTTGGAATTGTCATTTCTGCAAACCAGTTCCACATTAAGAAAATGTATTAAATAAAAACTATTTTTTTGCTTTTATTATTATTTACTCTAAAAAATGCTGGGTTAAAAACAACCCAAGTTGGGTTGAAATGTAGCAATGTTTATAAAATGTTAGATGACATCAAACCAAAATGTAGGAATTCACACATATGAACATTTTGGCCGATAACCGATATATTGGCCGATGAATCTAAATCCAAATTTTAATATAATTTTTGATTTTAAATAAATTTATATAATTTTCAGATCCGTTTTTATAGGGATGCACCGATATGAAAATGTTGGCCAATAACCAATAATTCTTTATATTTTAAAGCCGATAACCGATATATTGGCCGATAAATCAAAATTTTATTCAAATTTTTATTTTATATACATTTATATAATTTTGAGGTAATTTTGTAGGGATGCACCGATATGAAAATTTTGGCCAATACCAATAACCGATAATTCTTTATATTTTAAAGCCGATAACCGATATATTGCCTGATAAATCTAAATCCAAATTTTAATATAATTTTTGATTTTAAATAAATTTATATAATTTTCAGATCCGTTTTTATAGGGATGCACCGATATGAAAATGTTGGCCAATAACCGATAATTCTTTATATTTTAAAGCCGATAGCCGATATATTGGCCGATAAATCGAAATCCAAATTTTTATATAATTTTTGCTTTTATATAAATTTATAGAATTTTGAGATCCATTTTTATAGAGATGCATCGCTATGAAACGCCTGAGTCAAAGTCTGTCATCTGAAGGATTTGCTTTATTTTGTGCCAGGATTTTGTTCTCTTGAACACGTGAGGGAAACGCTGCTTTAATCGCAAATGTTTTATGCCATATTCCAATTTTGGAATTAATTTCACAACTTTTGAATGGAAACATCCGAGACTGCAACTAAGGCCTCATTTACACTGCATGGCTCAAGTGACACAATTCCCATTTTTATAAAACAAATGTTGGGTTGTTATATAGTGCAGAAAGCCAAATATTGAATAATCATTTCTTCTGGGTCCATTACATCACTTTTACTTCCTTTTCCGGGTCATGGGCTGTTTCGCCAGTGTTTAGTGTAAATGCAAATATCGGATACGGGTCGCTCTGAAAAGAAG
The DNA here is from genome assembly GCA_033150135.1 of Gobio occitaniae. NCBI lineage: Eukaryota > Metazoa > Chordata > Actinopteri > Cypriniformes > Gobionidae > Gobio > Gobio occitaniae. The sequence continues at coordinate 206,303 of JARQWZ010001699.1, forward strand.
ATGTAAGCAGCTTGTCAAAAAAATCAGATATAGTCACCAAATATAGTATACTCTAAAGAATGCTGGGTTAAAAATAACCCAAGTTGGGTTGAAAATAGACTAACCCAGCAATTGGGTTGTTTTAACACAGCATTTGGGTTGTTTTAACACAGCGGTTGGGTTGTTTTAACGCAGAGATTGGGTTGTTTTAACACAGCGATTGGGTTGTTTTAACCCAGAGATTGGGTTGTTTTAACACAGCGATTGGGTGGTTTTATCACAGCGATTGGGTTGTTTTAACACAGCGATTGGATTGTTTTAACACAGCGATTGGGTTGTTTTAACACAGCGATTGGGTTGTTTTAATCCAGAGATTGGGTTGTTTTAACACAGCGATTGGGTTGTTTTAATCCAGAGATTGGGTTGTTTTAACACAGCGATTGGGTTGTTTTAATCCAGAGATTGGGTTGTTTTAACACAGCGGTTGGGTTGTTTTAACACAGCGATTGGGTGGTTTTATCACAGCGATTGGGTTGTTTTAACACAGCGATTGGATTGTTTTAACACAGCGGTTGGGTTGTTTTAACACAGAGATTGGGTTGTTTTAACACAGCGATTGGGTTGTTTTAATCCAGAGATTGGGTTGTTTTAACACAGCGGTTGGGTTGTTTTAACACAGAGATTGGGTTGTTTTAACACAGCGATTGGGTGGTTTTATCACAGCGATTGGGTTGTTTTAACACAGCGATTGGGTTGTTTTAACACAGCGATTGGGTTGTTTTAACACAGCGATTGGGTTGTTTTAACCCAGAGATTGGGTTGTTTTAACACAGCGGTTGGGTTGTTTTAACACAGAGATTGGGTTGTTTTAACACAGCGATTGGGTTGTTTTAACACAGCGATTGGGTTGTTTTAACACAGAGATTGGGTTGTTTTAACACAGCGGTTGGGTTGTTTTAACACAGCGATTGGGTTGTTTTAACGCAGAGATTGGGTTGTTTTAACACAGCGATTGGGTTGTTTTAACCCAGAGATTGGGTTGTTTTAACACAGCGATTGGGTGGTTTTATCACAGCGATTGGGTTGTTTTAACACAGCGATTGGATTGTTTTAACACAGCGATTGGGTTGTTTTAACACAGCGATTGGGTTGTTTTAATCCAGAGATTGGGTTGTTTTAACACAGCGATTGGGTTGTTTTAATCCAGAGATTGGGTTGT
>JARQWZ010001699.1:212500-304740 GCA_033150135.1 Gobio occitaniae
GTGTGAGGCAGGGCTGGGCCGTGTTGATGTGCTCCAGCTGTGAGTCTCAGTGTTATCCAGCCGCTCCAGATGTTTGGGATCATGTTTATTTGCCGGAGCTGAAGCTCACGTGTGGGAGTGTGTTCCTTAAGACGAGGCCCTGGATTTATAGACTTCATTAAGACATTGTAAACTTCTCTTCTCTTAATCTTCATGTTTTCAGAGCTCGCTCGGGGCTCTTAACGTTCACACCATCGAGCGCTCCGGCGTGCCAAAGCTCAGACAATTCAGCCATAAAAGCCCAAATCCAGCGTTTGCGTGTGAAGCCGCACTTACAGCCGGAGCGAGCCGGAGCCGGAGCGGAGCCGCCTGGGTTTGGCAGCCGGAGCCGCAGAAACCCATCCAGAGACCCGGGGCCACCCAATGAGCTCAGCTGGGACGGGTCTGTGGAGTCCAAATCGACAATTGTTATTTTTGTATGGAATATTGCACTGTTAAATTCATAATCTTGAGTCAGAATAACGGCATCTCTTCTCAGGCCACCTGTCACTCCCATGAGATCAGCCAATAGCAAACCACAACCATCCAATCACTTCCCCACAGACTCAATCAAGCCCCGCCCCCTACATTTGTTCTTGTTTGACAAGCGTTTCGCTCGATATACATTATGACATAAAAAAAAATAATTATGACGTAAAAGTTAACATTATGACATAAAAAACATAATTATGACATAAAAGTTAACATTATGACATAAAAAAACATAATTATGACGTAAAAGTTAACATTATGACATAAAAAAACATAATTATGACGTAAAAGTTAACATTATGACATAAAAAACATAATTATGACATAAAAGTTAACATTATGACATAAAAAACATAATTATGACGTAAAAGTTAACATTATGACATAAAAAACATAATTATGATGTAAAAGTTAACATTATGACATAAAAAACATAATTATGACATAAAAGTTAACATTATGACATAAAAAAACATAATTATGACGTAAAAGTTAACATTATGACATAAAAAACATAATTATGACATAAGTTAACATTATGACATAAAAAACATAATTATGATGTAAAAGTTAACATTATGACATAAAAAACATAATTATGACATAAAAGTTAACATTATGACATAAAAAAACATAATTATGACGTAAAAGTTAACATTATGACATAAAAACATAATTATGACATAAAAGTTAACATTATGACATAAAAAACATAATTATGATGTAAAAGTTAACATTATGACATAAAAAACATAATTATGACGTAAAAGTTAACATTATGACATAAAAAACATAATTATGATGTAAAAGTTAACATTATGACATAAAAAACATAATTATGACATAAAAGTTAACATTATGACATAAAAAAACATAATTATGACGTAAAAAACATAATTATGACGTAAAAGTTAACATTATGACATAAAAAACATAATTATGACATAAAAGTTAACATTATGACATAAAAAACATAATTATGATGTAAAAGTTAACATTATGACATAAAAAACATAATTATGACATAAAAGTTAACATTATGACATAAAAAAACATAATTATGACGTAAAAGTTAACATTATGACATAAAAAACATAATTATGACATAAGTTAACATTATGACATAAAAAACATAATTATGATGTAAAAGTTAACATTATGACATAAAAAACATAATTATGATGTAAAAGTTAACATTATGACATAAAAAACATAATTATGACATAAAAGTTAACATTTTGACATAAACATAATTATGACATAATAAGTGACAAGCTAATTCATATTTATGACATTAAAAACGTAAATATTACATAATAAATGAGAATTATGGGATAAAAAGTCAAAATATGACAAACTTGTAATGAAATTGAGATTAAATAAAAAAATCATAATTATGACATACTAAGTGACAAGCTAATTCATAATTATGACATTAAAAACATAAATATTACATCATAAGTGAGAATTTGGGATAAAAAGTCAAAATATGACAAACTTGTAATGAAATTGAGATTAAATAAAAAAAATCATAATTATGACATACTAAGTGACAAGCTAATTCATAATTATGACATTAAAAACATAAATATTACATCATAAGTGAGAATTATAGGATAAAAAGTCAAAAGATGACAACAATAAGTTTGTTGTCATATTTTGACTTTTTATGAAATTGAGATTGTCATAATTATTACAAAGTCAACATTATGTCATAAGAAACATAAATATTACATAAATGTCATAAATAAAAAAATAATAATGATGACATAAAGGTTGACATTATGACATAAAAAACATAATTATGACATGCTAAGTGACAAGCTAATTCATAATTATGACATTAAAAACATAAATATTGCATCAAAAGTGAGAATTATAGGATAAAAAGTCAAAATGTGACAACAAACTTATAGTAAAATTGAGATTGTCATAAAAAACAAATATTACATAAATGTCATAACTAATGTCATAAATATGACATAAAGGTTGACATTGACATAAAAAAACATAATTATGACATACTAAGTGACAAGCTAATTCGTAATTATGACATTAAAAACATAAATATTACATCAAAAGTGAAAATTGTGGGATAAAAAGTCAAAATATGAACAACTTGTATTGAAATCGAGATGAAGTCAAAATTATGACAGTCAACATTGACATAAAAACATAATTATGACATACTAAATGACATGCTAATTCATAATTATGACATTAAAAACAAATATTACATCAAAAGTGAGAATTATGGGATAAAAAGTCAAAATATGACAAACTTATAATGAAATTGAGAATATTACATAAAGAGTCCCAATTATGACAAAAAACATTAGGAGCGTCAAAATAACTCTACCTCCCAGCGACATTCTTCTTCTCTGATGATGAGGGCGGGGCCACCTGTCACTCACATTGGATCCACCAATAGCAAACCACAACCATCCAATCAGTTCCCCACAGACTCAATCAAGCCCCGCCCTACATTTGTTCTTGTTTGACAAGTGTTTCACTCGATATACATTATGACATAAAAAAACATAATTATGACATACTAAGTGACAAGCTAATTCATAATTATGACATTGAAAATGTAAATATTACATCAGTGAGAATTATGGGATAAAAAGTCAATTTGACAACTTGTAATGAAATTGAGATTTAGTCATAATTGTGACATAATTATGAATTAGCTTGTCACTTACTATGTCATAATTATGTTTTTTATGACATTAAAAACATAAATATTACATCAAAAGTGAGAATTACGGGATAAAAAGTCAAAATTTGACAACTTGTAATGAAACTGAGATTTAGTCATAATTGTGACATAATTATGAATTAGCTTGTCACTTACTATGTCATAATTATGTTTTTATGACATTAAAAACATAAATATTACATCAAAAGTGAGAATTATGGAATAAAAAGTCAAAATATGACAAACTTGTAATGAAATTGAGATTAAGTCATAATTATGACACAAGTCGACATTTTGACATAAAAAAATAATTATGACATACTAAGTGACAAGCTAATTCATAATTATGACATTAAAAACGTAAATATTACATCAGTGAGAATTATGGGATAAAAAGTCTAAATTTGGCAACTTGTAATGAAATTGAGATTTAGTCATAATTGTGACATAATTATGAATTAGCTTGTCACTTACTATGTCATAATTATGTTTTTTATGACATTAAAAACATAAATATTACATCAAAAGTGAGAGTTATGGGATAAAAAGTCAAAATATGACAACAACTTGTAATGAAATTGTCATAATTGTGACAATTATGAATTAGCTTGTCACTTACTATGTCATAATTATGTTTTTATGACATTAAAAACATAAATATTACATCAAAAGTGAGAATTATGGGATAAAAAGTCAAAATATGACAAACTTGTAATGAAATTGAGATTTAGTCATAATTGTGACATAATTATGAATTAGCATGTCACTGTCATAATTATGTTTTTATGACATTAAAAACATAAATATTACATCAAAAGTGAGAATTATGGGATTAAAAAGTCAAAATATGACAAAAACTTGTAATGAAATTGAGATTTAGTCATAATTATGACACAAGTCGACATTTTGACAAAAAAATAATTATGACATACTAAGTGACAAGCTAATTCATAATTATGACATTAAAAACGTAAATATGAGAATTATGGGATAAAAAGTCAAAATATGACAAACTTATAGTGACAAAAAACATTAAGAGCTTCAAAATAACTCTCCCTCCCAGCGACATTCTTCTTCTGATGACGAGGGCGGGGCCAGACTCAATCAAGCCCCGCCCTACATTTGTTCTTGTTTGCCAAGCGTTTCATACGACTTCCCTCTCATGCCACTTTATGAACTCATTGATTTTCCCCATCAGACACTGCGCTCATGTACCCGACGCCCCTCTACGCTCCCGCCGGCCGCGGCCCGTTCTCAGACGTGTACGAGCCCGCTGAAGACTCGTTCCTGCTGATGGATGCTCTGGAGAAAGATGCTGATAGGCTGAAGGGAAGCAGGTGATTGGCTCTCCGCTCCTCCAGACGCCGCTGTGTCTGTCTGGTGTTCTGATGATGTGTTGGTGTTTTCAGAGCGTCCGTGTGTCTGGAGGTGGGCAGCGGCTCCGGGGTCGTATCGGCGTTCCTCGCGTCTGTGCTCGGCTCTGAAGCCTTATATCTGTGAGTACAGAACAATCATATCAGCGCTTTGCACAAATGAAAGTCACTTCCTGTCTGGACTAGGGGCGGGAATCTCTAGGCACCTCATGATTCGATTCGATTACGATTCAGAGGGCTGAGATGCGATTATAAAACGATTATCGATGCATCTTTTTCTCAATATATAGATTTTCTTTTTTTCTCACATGGCAATTTTAAAGCAAAGTATTTGTAATGACCCATAATGAATTTACTTCCAATATATTTTTATTAGTAAAACAAATGGGAGGGATTTTGCAAGTGAACTGGAAGGTTACATTTGCCAGAATAGAACCAACAGAAAAAAGTAAAAAAATGCCTGTAGCAGCCCAGGCTAGCAGCATACTTTTAGTGAAGTCTGTGTCTACAGACTAGGGAAAAATCTAATTCGAACGGATATCAAAAATCAAGTAATGTATTCGAATGTCTACGAGCGCACCAAACCAAGCACAGAAAACGCTTAACGTGGCTTAATGTACTAAGACAGTAGGTGCGTTTACATGGAGCACTGTAATCGGTTTAAAAGTCCAATCCGAATAAAAATGCTCCATATAAACACCTCAATCGGAATAAAAATGGCCAAACCGAATGAAATTGTAATGGGTTTGAGAGGGGTGGGATAAACCTTTTCATGAACCGATCAAACGAAAAATTCCACCATGTAAACGAGCTGATGCGATTACTGTGAGTGCAGGTCTTTCTGTGACGTGATATAAAGCGCGCGTCCTCAACTGAAGCGCGCGCGCCGTGCTCACACCAGGCTATTGTTGACAAGAGAGGAAAGTTCATTTTTCTGAGGTATTAAACTTTTTATTTCGTAACATGTTATGAACATGATGTTGGAATAATGACAGACATAGCCTGGCTACAGCATCTCATCTTGACAGCGTTTGTCCTTGGCTTCAACTGCGCCTGACAGAAGAATTAATTTTTCTGAGGTGATTCTTACACTTTACGAGAAATAATAAATAGCTTTTATAAAACTGTACAAGTCCTGGTGGCCGTTGAGAGTTGCCATGGCAACGGGGAACATTCAAGCTGCTCTCTGTTTCTCGTTAGTTAAGTTAGCTATAAAAAAAAATTTCAACAACTGCTTCAAATTGGTTAAGTAACGTTACCCACAGTCTACTTTAATTACTTTTGTTAATATTTATACCTTTGTGATTATGGTATCTTTCCTTAATCATCTGAAATATATATGTTTAGTACTACTAGTAATGATGCTGAGCACGTCTTGAATGCTTCATTCATGTTTCACCGTATATCCTATGTTTTTATTAATAATTTAAGTGCATTTTATTGTTAATTTTGTGTTTTTCAAAATAAATGAATTGAATTCATTTTTGATTCCGCATTCATCATTCACAGCTGTTGAAATAGCCATTGTATAGGACATAAATTAGGTTAAACTACTGCATGTCCGCCCACAGAAAAATAAATAAATATAAAAATTACCAACACAGAACTATTGATCCACGATACGTAACGAATCTGAGGCCGCAGACAAACTGTGTGCGCATGTCACAAAATGATTCCTACTGAAAGTCAGCACATGTGAACACCAGATCGGTTTAGATAACGTCTCATGTAAACAGTCCACCGAATCTTTCAATCGGAATGATTTTAATCGGAATGACAAAAAAGTGCGCATGTAAACGTGGCTAGTGTTATTAAAGGGATCCCATGGTGTTAAGACTTGTATGGCTTAATATAACATAAATGTTGTCTCTAACATAAATATGTTGTAGAAAACCCATGAAAGATCCACGTTATTTAAAAAATCCATTATATATTTGGACAATGGGCGGCGCCATTTTGTTTGCGCTCTAGGTTGATGACGTAGAATGGTTGCACTCGGCAATCCACTGGTGCTATTCTTACCACAACACAACTCGAAAAATGTTTTAGAGTTAAACAAAACCAATCAATTGCTTTGTAATTGCATTTAAAACACACTCAAACAGACATGCGCACACAAACTCTCTCTCACAAACACTCATACACACCAACAGATCGGATAGTTTATTTATAGTTTGATTACGGATATTTCACGTCATGTTCGAATGCATATTCGAATATCGAATAAAAAGTGACAGCCCTACTACAGACTCAGCATATCAATGTCATTTTCCCCTTCATAGAAGCCAAAGTGCTTTTTCGTTCCGTATTATTACATTTAGAAAATCGATTTTTTTTTTACATTTGTGAATCGATTCAGAATCGCCCACGTCCGCATCGCGATGCATCTAATGGTGCGTTCACACCGGACACGATTCGCGCGAGTGAATTACATGTTAAGTCAATGCAGAGACGCGAAATGGCATTCTGCGGCGCGATTTGCGCGAATGAGGCGACGCGAATTGAGCCAGGGTGTCCGCGGGGTTGTAAAAGGTAGTAAATGAAATTAGCCAAAATTAAGGGCATTAAAAAGTAGTAAAAAGTAGTAAACGTCATCTGACGAGGTATTACATTTTCGAGCCCAATTTTTTTTTGATAAATTTTCAATTTGTGTTAAGTACAGGCCTTTTTTTCCCCTAAAATTCGTGTGGGTTTATTTATATGTTGAGAGTAGGACCTGCGCGATATCATGTGCGGTGGTGTTCATTCGCGCGCGCGCTGAAACAAACTGGGTTCCTGGCTGGTTTGCTGACAAGCATGTACGCGAGCTCGCTTCCATTCAGTAAGTAAAGCATGGGGAAATGCAAGTTTTCGGACCTCTGGCTGGAGGACTCACGATTTAAAGACTGGCTTAGGCCAGTAGTTTGCAACAGCCGCGAGGCTTATTGCCACGTCTGCAAGAAGACAATTAATATAACCTGGGTGGGCGTGAATGGCGTCAAATGTAAATGCAAATGTCACATGTAATCAAATAGCCACCAAGCTAGGATGCGCGGACGTAGCGAGCAGCTTCCCATATCAATGTTCTGCGCTACGGATGCATCAATGACCCCAACCTCCACTGCTTTGCCCTCAACCCCGACTGCTCTCCTGATTCAAACCACTGCAGTCAGCAGTAGCCTAACGTTAGTCCTATAGCTTCCTCAACAGGTGCGTGACACGTCAGACTGCAGACACTATGCCCTATCACAACCACTACATTGCGAGCTGAGGTGCTGTGGTGTTTAGACCTTGCAACTAAACACCACTCTTTATATTTGAGCGATGGCATTGAAGAGCTGTTTCGATATATGCAAGTTGCTTAAAGCTGGGCATACACTGTGCGATTTCAGCAAGGTTATCTACTCACACTGTACGAGTAGATCGCATGCGATGCTCACACCATGGCTCGGATCGTCGAGCGCGACTTGTCTGCTCACTATACGAGTGAAATATGTGGAAAAACCTATAACAGAGAGATAGCCTATCAAATGCATCAGCTGTGGATATCAAGAGGATTTAGCATTTACAATTTATGTATATAAATGATGATTATTATTATTATTTGGGTAGGCCTACTTTTATTATTAAATTGATATTACATTTAATTTGCCCCCGTGATAATTTCATAATTTATCAATGCACAACCGACATGCAGCATAATAAAAGAATAGATAGATTAGCTTACTCCTCATTATTTAAATACATTTTGACCAATTAAACAAGGAATTATAGGCCTATAATTAAAATGATTATCAGTCTATAATATGTCAGAACACTACAATAATATCAGTATTATCAGAAAGTAAGAGCAGCTTTATTTCAGAAACAACTTGTTTAACACGAAATGGGCCTATACTTCTCTTCTAATTTGTTTAACAATATGGGCCACAAGAGAAATATTAAGAATATAAATTCAGACAGTTATAGGCTATACGTTATCAGCATATGTTAAAGCACATTTATATAAATAAAGAGATATCTCTTGTCTCTGTGAGAATATGCGCCGAAAGCTTGTCAGATTTTACTTTCACTTTCTGTAGTGAATACTTGACTAGGTTTGAGACTTCACTGACTCTCACACACATTGCGTTTTTGTGTGATATCCACTGACTCGCCTTCATAATTTAAAACGAAAAAGAAAAAAAATCTATATTGCGCCGTGAAAATTGCTCTCGTTTCCCTCTGTACACTGCACGAACTATGAAGAAGATGTCTCCTTCCTCTTCTGTCTTTATTTCTATTCTCATCTCTGTGGGCAGTTGATGTTAAGTTATAATGACCTCGTTACATTGTGATGCAATATGTTATTCCATTTGGAAAGATATTTCATTTACGCTACTATAGTTGCAGCTTGAAGTCGCGCTGGTATTAAAAAAGGTAGTAAAAGGTATTAAATTCACCTTAAGAAGTTCTGTATATACCCTGTATTAACACCCCCAGTGAGCAGTTTGCAGGTCTGTTTTATACTCATGAATACAAAAACTCTTAAACTAAATGGAATATTTTCACCAGATTTGACACGCTTATGTATAGGGTTGGGTACTGAAACCCGGTGCCATGTACTTATATAACCGGTATGTACCGGACCGAATCAGAACGCAGATTTCGGTTCCTCATTTCGGGGCCAAAATTCAAACGTGCTTTCGCGCTTTGGCAGAGACAGACGCTCAGCGCTGGTCACATCACATCTCATGATAACTATTCAGTGTTTTCAACCACATCATGTTTATTTCAGGTTTCAGACATTTAAATGATCATAAGTAGGCTACTAGCAAAAAACACACACTGATGTCTATGAAAGCGGCAATGACAATCCTTTCAGACGGTTATAATTTGACTAACGTTACGTGTTTTATTCACATCAGATACATGCACATTATATAGTAACTATATAGTTTACTCTATTCTTCTTCCAGTTCACTGGTCACTTACTTTCATGTATTTCGTGAGACGAGAATGAACTCATTTGAACCGCCCATTGCGCTTTATAGATCAACTAACACACATTCACTCACACATTTGAACATCAGATAGTTCATGACACAGTTAAGAAGTTTGTGAATATTTTGAATAAAAAGAAAAAACGAAATAAACCTGATACAGCTGAGCTGTCAGCGCTATTGCGGCTGCTGTGTGTCACGTGAGAAACATGACGCGTCGTCATGGAAACATTAAGGCGATGCGTTCTAAAATATTTAGCCAGAGAATATGCACATTTTTCAAAATAAAGCTGAAGCTTGAAGCTGGTTTGTAGCAGAGCAAGAATACAGACGACTGCTGTTATTACTGTAACTGTTATTTAGAGTTATATTAGGCCTGCTGTAGTTGGGTTAGGTGGCTTAGGTTTTACTGTGAATTTGTAAATAAGTCAATAATAATTTGTAAATAAGTAAATTTGTATTTATTTATATTCATACATTTAAGTATACATTAAACTTTTAATAAATGGTTCAATTTAAATAAATAAATAAAAAGCCATTTAATGTCATCCACCTCGTTTTGTGGCCTTTTTTTTTTTTAAGTATTGGTTTAGGCACCGGTACCGTTTTAAAAGTATCGGTTTGGCACCGGAATCGAAAAAATCCCAAACGATACCCAACCCTACTTATGTATGAGGGCACTCTCTGAGGACACAAAAAGTGGTGGGACTGTTGAAATTGGCTCTAGACAACTCCATGTATTTATGAGTTTTCATCCTTTTTGCTTAAAATTGTCTCTAAATGTCTTCACTCATGTGTGCAGTTGGTCCGCTGCTGCTCCTGCTGTGTTTGGTTGTGTTATTGTATGAAGCTGACTGGACGTGTGTTGTGTTTGTTGTGCAGCTGCACTGATGTGAATCCGGCCGCGGCGCAGTGCACACTACAGACGTCTCACTGCAACCACCTCCAACTGCAGCCCGTCGTCACAGACCTGGTGAGATCCGCTGACATGGGTGTTCGTCATCAGCTATCCGTTCAAAGTTGAGGATTTGTGCGCAATATTGGTATATAACGTAAAACATTTGCGTATAAAGCAGCGAATTACACCGAATCATTCTGATCACAGACCAACATCTGAGATGCTGCGACGCCATTGGTCCGCTGGTTAGGCCAGTTATCCAATCACAGCCTCTGCTGAGGGTTTCCATCGTGGTTTATGTGCACGTCTTCTTGTCGGATAATATATGTATCTGCCTTAAAGCTACACTGTGTGATATTTTCCCCCATCTAGTGGTGAAAAGGTATATGACCATCCAGAGAATATTAGTTTCTCTTCCTCTCAATTCCGATTTCGTTTTAACTCCTACGGTGGCCGATTTAGTCCAAGATTAACATGGCTTCCAGTTCGACCTCGTCCACATTCGACACGGTGCCATCGAGTGTTAAAACGCCAAAGGCCAAGCTTGAGTTTACGGGTATGTCCCTCTTTGGCTAATGTACTTTCAAGATGGAGGCTCAACATGGCGACCCGCATTCAAACTCCTCACCCGTATGTGTTTACAATGGCATATTATAAACTTACGAGAATACTTTATTACTTGAAAGAAGAAAATATACATTAATGAGCACATATATTTTTGAAAGAACTAAGTGTTTTTAGCTAAGATTAAACTCAAAAAGTTACACAGTGTAGCTTTAATTGAGTGCAAATATGCACATTTTTTGAATTTATGCATATCCATCATTTTCTATGCAATTTCCAAAAATTTGCTTTAGTAGTATTATAGTATTTTATTTTTTTTGCATATTTTGAAGTTTTATTTTTATATTTTAATTTGAGCAATTTCTTATGCATTTTTTTCATATTTATTTATATCTATTTAAGTAGTACAGTATTTCTAATTTATCTTTATTTAATTTTTAGTTTGAGTAATTTTAGTACTTCAACTTAAACATTTATTTCAGCATTTATTTCAAATAATACACTTTTTTAATATATATATATATATATATATATATATATATTTTTTTTTTTTTTTTTCATGTCATTATTTAATTTATTTTATTCAGCTTAATTTCAAATTTACCAAAAACATTTTCTAATAGTTTTAGTTTTGGTTAACAACAAGGTTATTATTTATCTCATTATATATATATATATATATATATATATATATATATATATATATATATATATATATATATATATATATATTTATTTATTTATTTTCTTTCCATATACAATTTTTCTTCATTACTTGAAACATAATAAACGTTAACTGAAATAAAATAAAATATTAAAAAAGCTAAAAATCTTCTTTTATTTCAGCGAGTTTTAGTTTAAATTGACGTACTTAAATAACAAAACCGAAATAAACTAAAACTATATATATATAGATAATACTTTAAGAAATGATAAAAATAACAAAAAATACTAGTATAGTAATAAAGCCCAATTTAAAATATTAACAAAAGCCATAATATAACACGGATTAATCCAATCACAAGTGTTCAAAGATTAATACTGCAGTGAAGACCCGCCTCCTCAGCTGTCAATCATCCAGTGCAACACCGATGATTATGATGATCACTGTTTTATTCCTGTCTGTTATTTCTGCTCGTGTTTGTTCTGTCGTGTGTCACAGGTCCAGTGTCTCTTGCCGAGGCTCAGTGGAAAAGTGGACGTGCTCGTGTTCAATCCGCCGTATGTCGTCACACCGTCAGAGGAGGTAACGCGTGTGAAGTCATGTGATCAGATACTGAGACGCACACTGAGTTTGATGCCTGGTTGTTTTGTGCACAGGTGGGCGGCCGCGGGATCCAGGCGTCCTGGGCCGGAGGGATGCGCGGCAGAGAGGTGATGGACCGATTATTTCCCATGATTCCACAGCTGCTGTCAGACCACGGGCTGTTTTATCTGCTGACCGTGTCAGATAATGACCCAGGTGTGTGTGTGTGTGTGTGTGTGTGTGTGTGTGTGTGTGGTGTTCAGACTCGCATCAGGATCTTCACACACTCAGGTTGTGTGCCCGGTTGCATAAAGCACCTTAAAGGGTTAGTTCACCCAAAAATGAAAATTCTGTCATTAATTACTGACCCTCATGTCGTTTGACACCCGTCAGACCTCCGTTCATCTTCAGACACAAATGAAGATATTTTAGTGTAAATCTGATGCTCTGAAAGGCCTCCATTGGCACAATGCACGGTTCACTCTCAAGACCCTTAAAAGGTACTAAAGACGTCGTTACAAAGTCCATCTCACTACAGTGGTTCTACAATAACTTTATGAAGCGACGAGAATAGTTTTTGTGCGCAAAAAAACCCTAAATAACGACTTATATAGTGATGACGATTTCAAAACACGGCCTCATGAAGCTTCGAAGCGTTATGAATCAGTGAGTCGAATCATGATTCGGATCGCGTGTCAAACCGCCAAACTGCTGAAATTTGGCGATTCAAACTGCTGAATCGACTCACTGATTCATAACGCTTCGAAGCTTCATGAGGCAGTGTTTTGAAATCGTCATCACTATATTAGTCGTTATTTAGGGTTTTTTTGCGCACAAAATCTATTCTCGCCGATTCATAAAGTTATTTTAGAACCACTGTAGTGAGATGGACTTTGTAACGACGTCTTTTAAGGGTCTTGAGAGTGAACCGTGCATTGAGCCAATGGAGGCCTTTCAGAGCCATCAGATTTCAACTAAAATATCTTCATTTGTGTTCCGAAGATGAACGGAGGTCTGACGGGTGTCCAACGACATGAGGGTAAGTAATTAATGACAGAATTTTCATTTGTGAAAACTAACCCTTTAAGTGTAATTTTCCCTTAAGTTCGCCCTTATGTTTCCCTTAAACCTAAGGGTGTTGCAGAAAAAAACCCTAAAGTGTTACTCAAGGGTTTCTTTAAGTGAAACGTCATAAACGCTTAGAATTCCCCTTAAATGCTGTTTTTTCACTTAAGTAATCCCTTAAAAATCGTTAAGTGTTGCATAAAACCCCTTAACAGTCATTTCCCTAAGGATAACTTAAGGCCTATTCACCGGGACGAATATCGCGCGCTTATCGCCAGCGTTTTTGGTGATGTTTTTCGGCGCGTCTTGAGTGTTCACACCCAAGCGATTTCCACTGGCGATGTGCCGAATGAACGTGCACATTCAGTAGATGCGCTCCCGGTACACAAGGTAACGCTGCGGCACTTTACGCTGACACTCGCTTGTCACACAGAAGAAGAGAGAGACAGTATTTCCGTGCATGCCAAAACCATTCACACACTTTTTGCTAACTGGCAAGCAGCATTAGCAGCTCATCTTCTTCTTTGTCTACTTACTACTTCTTCGTCGTATCAATGTGCGCTCGGCGAGACCGTTTTGTGCTTGAGCGCCACCAAGTGGTGTTTTACTGTCACTTCAGCAGCTCCAGGCACATCAACAAAAGCGCGGATCTCATTGGTCGGCCAGTTTTTAACGCGCCGCGTCAAAATAAAAAAACTAACCAGAGGCGAATCGCTCAAGTTGAAAAATCTGAACTTTGGCTGATATTCGCGGCGCATTAACCAATCAGGAGCTTGCTCTAGTAGTGACAACAATGAGGAGAAAATCTGTATATTAATATCTGGTTCAGACAATATGATTATCACTGTGATAACATTAAATGACATGAAACACAACCCAGTCTCTTTTTGTTAAATGCAAGTTTTTTTGATCAATAATACAAAAGTATAAGTAAAAGGTATAAGAAGCTACACATGAAATAAAGCAAACAATTCAGTCAAACATTCAAAGTCAGTGTTAGTCGGCTACAACGGTAACGTAAAGTTATAGCCTAAAAATAAACAAGTAATGAATCTTCTCTTTGCCCTCAGCCTAAACGATTCGCCAGGGAACAAATTATAAATCCATGAGAGCAAAGATCGGCCATTAGATCCACACAAGATGAATTATAGCTGGAGACGCCACAGAGACATCAGAGCCAGCGGCAGACGGCAGAAGGACTGGCTGACGAAAGGCTGATCTCACCGGGGTTAATGAGCGCCGCTGATCCACTGGAGCTCACAACTCCGAAAACGCCAGATCACATGTTCAAATAGGCACTCTCTTTATAAATAAACCACAGATTTGAGCTTTAAACTACTAAATTATCACCTGAAAAAGTCTTAAAACTACGTTTTGTCACACATTAACAGTAGATTTTAACAAAAAACGTGTGAACACAGCCCATGTCAGCCATTTCTCAACGAAACGAGCCGCTGGCAGAAGCCCCGCCCATGAGGAGAATTCACGTCTGTTGTGAAGTGAATGTCACGCGCGAATGAAGCGAGTAAACTCAAAATGTTCAACTTTGCGCGAATAGCGCAAATTATTCCCGTCAATCGCATCCAGTGTGAACGCCACATAAAAACTACATTTCGTGACACAATAACAGTAGTATTTTTTAATTTCGCGGCCGCACACACTATGAAAAGCGCGAAAGGGCGCGCGTCAATTTCGCTTCAAACGCTTGCTTTTACGGGTGTCCATCTCGCTTCGGACGTGCGAATGCATTCGAAGTTCAAGCGACAAACTAGACGCTAATTTGACGCTCTATTCACGTTTGGTGTGAACGCAGCATTAGTGTTCGTGTTTTGCGTATCTATGGCTGCACGACTTTTATAACGTGAATCCAGGATCGCTGTCATGAAACACTTAAATGTTTCCCTAAGAGAACCGTTTAGGAGATTATATGCAACACCCTTAAGTTATTCTCTTAGGTAAGGGGAAATCGCCCCTTAAAGGGTTAGTTCACCCAAAAATGAAAATTCTGTCATTAATTACTCACCCTCATGTGGTTGGACACCCGTCAGACCTCCGTTCATCTTCGGAACACAAATGAAGATATTTTAGTGTAAAGCTGATGCTGAGAAAGGCTTCAGATAGGCCTCCATTGGCATTCAGTACATTTACACTCACAAGACCCATAAAAGGCACTTAAAACGTCGTTACAAAGTCCATCTCACCACAGTGACTCTACAATCATTTTACGATGCGACGACAATAGTTTTTGTGCGCAAAAAAAAATCAAAATAACACCTTTATCCAACTTGTCTTCCGTGTGTGCCTCCACGACGCATGTGTGAGAATATGACGCAGATCCGGCGTTCGGACACATGACCCAGAAGCGATTTGTTTACAAGCAGAGGAAGACGCGCGTGTCTAAGCTGTTGAATTCTACATTGATCGTGCTTTAGGTCTTGGTGTAGTTCTCAAAATGGGGCTAAAGTGCGCATTTCATGGATTCCCGAACGCCGGATCTGCGTCATATTCTCGCGCATGCGTCGTGGAGGCACACTCGGAAGACAAGAACAAGTTGGATAAAGGTGTTATTTTGATTTTTTTTTGCGCACAAAAACTATTGTCGTCGCATCGTAAAATTATTGTAGAGCCACTGTGGTGAGATGGACTTTGTAACGACGTTTTAAGTGCCTTTTATGGGTCTTGTGAGTGTAAATGTACTGAATGCCAATGGAGGCCGATCTGAAGCCTTTCTCAGCATCAGCTTTACACTAAAATATCTTCATTTTGTCTGACGGGTGTCGAACGACATGAGGGTGAGTAATTAATGACAGAATTTTCATTTTTGGGTGAACTAACCCTTTAAGTTCATACTTGAGGGAAAAATGTAATGTGTTTTTGCAAGCGGGCAGTGATCTGTATGGTGTTTCGTCCCTTCTAGAGGAGATGATGTCCCTGCTGAAGGAGTCTGGGCTGAATGGACACGCGTGTTTGACCCGTCAGGCCGGACGAGAGAGGCTCTCCGTGCTGCGCTTCAGCAGAAGTGACCATACGTCCTGAAGAGCAGATGAAGACACCGCAGGGGCTTCTGGGTATTATTATGAAAACTCAAGCTGATGTTCTGCCGTTCGTCCCGCTGATGGAGCTCAACCGCCGCTCAACATCCGGGTCACAGTCATTCCTAGCGGATTGATGGCGATTGTTGACGGATCGTGTGTGTGTGTGTGTGTGTGTGTGTGTGTGTGTGTGTGGGGGGGGTTCACTCGTACTAGCATGTGTTCACTAGCGAGGGTTAACCGCTCTCACCGACTCGCACTGAGACTCAGAGCACAGGGTTTTTACCCAGAATGCCTCTGTAGACAATCAGGATATTAAACATGACTGTTTTTAAGTCTTGCTTGTGTTCTCTTTTTTTCCACAAAAGCTAAACATAAACACTCAAAAACCAAGTGGAAAAAGTTGAGTATATTTACAGATTTGACATCCATGTTTCGGTTACATTTAGAGTAAGAGCCGATTGATAGTGAATAATAATAATATAATATACAGTGTTGGGGAAAGTAACTTTGAAAAGTAATGCATTACAATATTGCGTTACTCCCTTAAAAAGTAACTAATTGAGTTACTTAGTTACTTTTTAAGAAAAGTAATGCGTTACGTTACTTTTGCGTTACTTTTTCTCACCTGGGCTGGGCTTGGCTTGTTTTTTTTTATATAACAATAAAGTTATATTTTTGTGCAATGGTAAAGACTTCTTCATACCAAAATTGATATAATAAGCCCCAGGCTGAGGTAAAAATGCAAATTCCTGCATGAACAGTAGAGGGCGCAGCTCTGGATAATGGGAGAATAGGACGCAGGAGAAAAAAGTTTTGCCAATAAAAACAAAAAATATAGTAATTTTCCTCATCAAAGGTCAGCAGCAAGACATTGGTAATTTAAATATAAAGGTAGATTATGCATAAAAATAGTTGTTTTATTTAACATTATTTAACATTTTATTTTCATTATTGGAGGTTTGCATAGTACACTGATTTTGCATTTGACTGATTTTATTCATTTTGAGGAGTACAGAATCTTTATTGTGCAAGTGAAATAAATAAATGCTCACATTTAGTCTAGATCTACAATAACCCTCATGTTTATACACACACACACACACGCCTCTGCACTTATTTTTCTCAACATGGGGCAGGAGAGCTGTCAGTCAAATTAATGTGAAAAAGTAACTCCGATATTTTGTTCGTTAAATTCGAAAAGTAATGCGTTACTTTACTAGTTACTTTGAAAAAGTAATATTATTACGTAACTCAAGTTACTTGTAATGCGTTGCCCCCAACACTGATAATATATAATGTTCTGACAGTAACTGCATGAGGACAAAACGCAACAAATGAGCACAGCTCGTACAAGGAAACTCATGCGGTAAACATTCAAACTGTGGAGTTTTTATATTTTTAACACATGATACAGTTAAGCAACATCACATGACCAAGAGTGCTGAACATGTGACACTGATTTCATCTTTTGAATGAATGACTCACTCATGCTTAAAGGGATAGTTCACCCAAAAATGAAAATTAGCCCATGATTTACTCACCCTCGAGTCATCCTAGGTGTGTGTGACATTCTTCTCTCAGACGAATATAATCTGAGTTATATTAAAAATGTTCAGGCTAATCCAAGCTTTATAATATCAGTAATAGTTGCTCTGTTTTTAAAGTCCATATAAAGTCCATCTGTCCGTCATATAACTGCTCCACGCGGCTCTGGGGTGTTAATAAAGCCGAAACTTTACTTGATAAAGTTTTAAATATGGATCATTTTCTTACACAAACGCATCAATTCGCTTCAGAAGGCCTTTATTAACACCCCAGAGCCGAGTGGAGCAGTTATATGACGGACAGATGCACTTTATATATCATTAAAATCAAAAAGCTATACAATTAAAATGTATAAATGATGTATAATAATTAATGTATTGCATATGCAAACATTAAAAAAAAAATAATTAAAGTAGCATTAATAATGTATGATAATTAACATGAATATTAACTTTAATGGTAATACATTATGTATACTAATATTAAAATCAAAAAGTTATACAATTAAAATTAATAAATTATGTATAATAATTAATGTATAGCATATGCAAACATTAAAATAAAAATTAACATTAATGATATATGATAATTAACATGAATATTAACATTAATTCATAGTAATAAATAATATATAATTATTACTATAATATAAAAACATTAAAATCAAAAAGTAATCAAATTAATAGTAATAAATAATGTATAATAATTAATATATTATATATAAATATATATTAAAATAAAAACTTGCTTTTCTGAAATGAGACCGCTTTGATGATGCATACAGCCTTCAAATGCCAACTTTTTTTATTATTATGCAAAAGAAGAACAACAAGTACACTTACAAAGAACAAAAAAAACAACGAGGGTTACAAACAATACTCCAAAAACAAACTATGTTAGCTTAAAGGATTTACACAATGAAAGAGTCTCACATGCAATAGAATTATTCGAGTTTCTTAACGAGTTAACATATCAAAATCTTTCCTGAAAATAAAAAAGTAGAGAGTTTTCTTTGAAAATGTACATTTAAAATTAGCACAATAAAGCAGTAAATTAATAATACATTTACAATGAGAAGGGTCTAAATTCAAAGAATAACCAAAAAATTGTTTTGGGGGTTATACAAAAGTTTGGATATAAATATTTTTTAACAGAATTTGAAAAATCAATCCAGAAGACTTTACAGTAAGTACAGTCCCAAAACAAGTGATTAATACTTCATACTGAAGGCAAAAAGAGCAATCGGGTGAAATACTATTGTTAAATTTAGCACGTTTATGATTTATCGGATAACAATTATGGATAATTTTAATAGAAACTTCAACTACTTTATTAGATAAGAAGAATTTTTGTCGAAGAAGACAAAACTCTTCCCATTTTATATCACTAAATATGTATTTCCAAAAACTCACACAAGCAGGCAAAGAAATCTGAGATCTATTAATAACTGAACGAATGTCTTTGTTTGACATGGTATTGAAAAGACAAATAAGTTAGTGTTGTCAAAAAGAGGAGAGTCTAAAGAACCTCCAGGGCCAGACTTTACTAAAGGGAGAATACAATGGGGAATTGCACCAAACACAATGGCATATTCTCTTGGGCCGACTGGAAAAGAGAATTCTTGCATTAATTGTTCATAAGTAAAAAGACCAGCATGAACATCTAAAAGCTGACCGACTTTAGCCCTTTCATGGGCTCCACATTTGGGGACAGTTCATTTAACTCCATTTAGGGTTCATTTATCTTGGTAATTCTCTCCAAACCACTGTCAGTAGATTGACAGCAATATTTTAACAGTGGCCACTGTCTTGTATCCCAAATATTCATTGCTTGATGAAATCATTAATCCAAGATGGCTGACAGCGATAGCCATGTGCCAAATGCCCCAGCCATATCTGTGAAAAACTTTTACATAAGGAGGTCAATTGAGCTAAAAAAATATATTACTATGTACAGTAAAGTATGATGAATATGTTAGTATTTTAAAAACTAAAATTTAAAGTAAAATGTCATTTTTATACACCAAAAACGAACCGTCCACGCAGGAGTCAGATTGCATAAAGTCTGATTTCTGTACCCTGCTAGTATATCTGTTCTGTTTTTGCAAATATGTTTGAATTGTCTTATATTGTAATAAAACAGACATTTAACAAATATATCAACATAAATAACTATTAAAAAATGACATATTATGGCATTAAATGGCAACTTTACACATACCGAGACAAATTTGCATTTTGCCTACCAAACAGGGACAGCACAAGCACTCAGTCCAGAATAATAGAGAATATCCCAGAGGACTGTGTGTGTGTGTGTGTGTGTGTGTGTGTGTGTGTGTGTGTGTGTGTGTGTGTGTGTGTGTGTGTGTGTGACCGCACTGATGAGGAGTGTGTGTCAGCAAAACCCCGCCCATATTGCTATTAGGTTTCCTCATATATGTAACTAGCATTATAGTTCCTACACTATGTGTTTTATCGTTGTTATATTGTAATATTAGTGTTTTAAATATCTGAGCTGTTATGCATAGCATAAAAGGACATAATAAAAGCACAAAATTCCATATTTTCATCTGTGGCTTTTTGTCCCATTTTACGCCTTTGTTGCACATTACGTGGACAGTTAAATAATTTTTAAATAAAACTGAATTTTGTAAAAAAAATTAGGCCTACAATGGATTTCAATTTTAGCCTCATATTAAAGAAATAAAAAAAATCTTTAAAAAATCTAGATAATGTTTTCCATAAGTCATGCATGAAAGGGTTAAAATATATTTTTTATCAAACCAGTTGTGATTTTTTTTAATATCTAATATTTGTATTATTCCAAATAAAGTAGCTATGTGGAGAATTAGCCTATATATGAGTGATGATGTCACAGGCGCCAGTTCTAAATTCTAATCGTGACGTCAGCGCGAGGTCAGTTCGGCGGTTATCAGTTCGATGTTCAGTTTCAGTCCGGAAAAGTGTTTTACACCGTTTACAATTATACATGAGTCCCGTGAATCCCGTAGAGATGTGGATCAGCAATGATAACCTGTTCGCGGAGGTGTTGGCGGAGTTGACCGCGGCTGCGTTGCTCTTCGTGATTGTGAGAACTTTAATGTTCGTGTATAAGTACTTCACGAAGGAGAACCGGAGCGGAGCGCGCGAGTTACCGGAGGAGAACCGAAGCGGAGAGTCTCCCGTGAGCAGCCCCGCGGAACCGGACACCAGCAGCCCAGCCCAGAACCCACCAGGTAACATAACCGCTGACATTAACACTAAACTCACGGAGATGAAAATAACCGGCAGCAGAAATATCACCGGCGTTCACAGCTCGCGCTCCGCCTTAAAGGAGCAGTCGCTACTTCTGCCGTTATTCCTGTAACCGGACGCGGGAAACACTTTGGGTCTCGATCAGCTCCTCCTTCAGTATCGGGACTCCGAGCAGAGCGGCGGCCATTTTAGGCGTTTTCTCTCAATCGCGCGAAACTTCAATCGCGTGAGCATAACAACACTCGGTGTGTTTTTACCAACGGAAGGCATTATTTTATTATATTTCAGCATCGAATGAACACAACCTAGCAAACACTAATGGGTCATTCCTGTTATACAGTGACTTTTCTGTCCCTATGATTTACTTACTCATATATTTTATAAAACGAGTCACATATTTATAAGAAATGGCTTAAATTATAAATGTAGGTCTTCTTTATCACTGAAACAGATATAATAGACATTAAAATACTCTTTTGTATTTTACACACCTTTTTATTGATATATGCATTCAATGTTATCATGTCCTCAGTGCAAAGTAATCAACTTCCACCAAATAAACCATGAAATTATAAAAATCTCAAAATATTTTTCGATTATGTTATAGAATATAATATATTTGTACACTTTTCTTAATTAACCGTGTCCCTGAAGTCATCTTCCACCCTGTTAGGATGTATTTCTCGACTTCCAAAAAAGACCTCAATCCCATTTAGACCATTTTCAGGAAATTACATCATTTATTTTTCCTGCTGGAATTCAACCGTACAAAATTAAGTAAGCTTCAACTCTCACCTCTACCTTTTTTTGTTTGTTTTTGAAATGTTATCCTGCTTGTCCCGCTCTTAAAGTTCCACCCTTAAATTAAAAACATATCTGACATGGTTATAAAAGTTCTGTTTATCTGTAGAAGGTTAGCTAGCTAAACATTGATCAGTCCAAGAGCTATGGCTAACTTAGCCTAACATTTTTTGTTAATTCTAATAGAATAAATTGTATTTAGTGTATATTGCAAATTCTATATATATGTGTATATAAAAATATTATATATATAAAACAATATTATATAGGTGCAGTTCCACACATTACTGATGGCAAATCATGCAGGACAAAATGACGGAAAACTCATCCACTGTTATGGTGTTCCACCCTGTTATTATTTAAAAATGTCATTTTTTAAATAATATTTTGACAGCAACGTTAAATGTTTTGCATACTTATGTCTTAATTTGAGAGGTGTGGAGCATTAACAGCATACAGTATATGTTTTTGAACACATTTTTTATTTTATTTACCATCCTGTTGGCAAAAATGGGTACAAATGTACCTGTTCTTAATACTCAAGACATTCTATTCATCAATAATAGTTGTGTTATTGTTTCAAGAATAAAAAACAATACCATGATGGCACAAGGGACATATACTATCCAAGAAAAGCTCATTATTGTTTAACATTTACATTATTAACAGGGTGGAACACCTTCACTGCCAGTGTCTGAACAATGAATATACCCATAATTATTATTTTTTAAGTCCCTGATGATAGTTAAACGTGTCACTATTTTGTAGAATGCTAAAAACATGAAAATCGTGTACTTTCTTTTCCAACATTTACGAAGCCAAAATGTTACCGCATACCAGGAATGACCCTAATAATGTATTTACGGCTAAGCAAAGTATTAATCACGATGTACTTTAATAACATGAATGTGAAAGAGATTATGTTCATAAATACAGTCATAGACCTTCAGTTTGGGTGAGCTTTTATAGCGGTGAATGAGAGAATACATTAAATATATTTTTGTGTCCCAATTTGTGTAAATAGCAAAAGAAAAACGCCACGACTGATTTCACAACTTTCAAAAAGAGGGAAAAATAGAGAGAGATTGATAATGGCAGTGAAAAGAGAGAAAGATGTTCCCATAGACGCTGTATTAGAAACACCCTCAGCACAGCGGGAACTGGTTTTTTTTATCATTTGAACAAAGTATTAGTCTTATAAATGTACGTACATCAAATAAATTAAATACAAAAAAATACGTGAACAGTATCGGGAACAGATTGAGACACACCCTTTATAATAACATTCAGCCATTTAATGTTATTAATAAGTGGTATGCTAATGATTTATGTGTTTTAAATTATTTAACAAAAACATAATTTGTGCATATACTAACTATGTGTATGTAGGTGGCACACCGACTTCATTTGACCAACTATGATAACTTTGTTAGATGGTAAATCAATACAAAACACATGGTTCTGGTGGTTTTTGTAATCTGTATTCACATTCGATTTTTTATAGCACTACAATTCGTTTGCAAATGAGACAAAACACAGATTGAGATTGCCCTGAAAATTCGTAAAGCTAAGAACGGATGCTCTTTGAGATACAGGCTGGCGAGGCTATATATATATATATATATCACACATGTCCCTGGCTAGGCACATTTTGTGGCACAAAATGCTTAATTAAACGTGTTGCATTCATATTCTGGACTCATCTGCTTTTCTGTATATTATGCTTTATTAGTATATCTGATTAACATTATGAAAACTGAGAAAACCTTTAGGAACTTCAAAAGCAAAAACGGCGTAACTCCTAATATTATTTCCAATCATTCTAAATTATGTTCATTTTCCTGTTTAAATAGTCACACAGGTTGCAAAGGTGCGTTTATTCTGCGAACAGTTTGGTGGAGATCCGTGCACGCATTTGTTGAAATTCGTTGCTGAAGGTTTGATCATGGCAGATTTAGTCACACAAATAGTTCAAGTGGCTTGTGAAGAAACAAAGACACTTTCATCGAAGCAGAATTTCTCTGTGGAGATCGCTTAACTCCAGCACACATGTGTGTGTTCAGATCATCAGTGCTTCTTCTGCATTTAGACTAGGGCTGCACGATTTGGGGTAAATATCTAATTGCGATTATTCTGGTTAAAATTGCGATTGCGATTTAAAATGCGATTATTATTATTATTTATTTATTTTTACAAACGAAAAGTGCGTATATAACATTTTGTGTTTATTAATTTGACTAATAATAATAATAATTATTATTATTATTGCTAAATAAAAATAAGAAATATTACTATTACAATAACATTCATTATTTAAAGATTAAAATAGAGCATTTAAGAATAAATATAACAGTATAATAATAATATTTATATTTTACAGAAAACTAAAAATTACGGGTTACCTGTTAGTATGCAGACAGCCTATGACTAAAAATAATTAGAAAGGCCGATTTTCCCTAGAAATAATAGAAAAAAAACTATTATTATTATAAAAATCTGTGCTTTTTATCTGTGATATCAATTTCTTAAAGTCTATGTCTTCAATATGAAATATGAGCCTCTTATACATCCACTGTGGGGATTAAAACTCCTGTAAATCTAAAAACTGTAAATACTAAAAATCCTGTACATTGAAGAAAAGCATATGGATTGTCATATACATTTATTTAGAGAGAAGTTTTATTTTTCTTATTTTCTACCCAAAAGTTTCATTCATACTGGAGGCCAGAGGGCGCCCTCGAGCAGAAACGGCACATTTGCGCCAGAGAAGTAATCGTTTGTTTTCAGGAAATCCCTAATGTGAAGCTTGCGCTGTAGCTGAATAAAACGAAGATAGAAACGCTTTGACTGATTTAACATGAAGATAATAAACACACGACTGCGACAAGATATGATGTATTTGAGTTTTCAAGCCTTCTCAGGTATTTTCGTAATAAAAGTATGCGGTGCTGATTGACTTTCTGTGATAAGAAGCCACATCTGCTCGACTGACTATATGAAGTGAGTTAAAACATGTTATTGAATGTCATAAACCAACAGGTTTATGAACGCGTCGCATTACTAGTTTGTGAAGATGTTAGACACATGTTGCTCTAAACGCTGCTCCGTCTGAAAGCACTGCGAGTTTCTGATCTCAGAGCCGCTCTTCACTGACACGCTGGCCATTTATTTATTTAATTAAAATCGCAGCCTTTGCGCTTTCATAATCGCACATAAGCCAAATCGCGATTGCAGTTCGATTTCGATGAATCGCTGGGGGTGTTCCCCAAATGTGTCGTTCCCTTCTCGGGGAACATGGGTTATAGTCATAACCCGAGACGTTTCTGTAACATTGATGTTCGTATTAGGGATGCGCGGTGTACCGGTACTGGGAAATACCGCTGTATATTTTATTTAAAACACTATGATATCATGATTTTGCTCAGTATTCGCTGCTGTTCCATGCGCTACCCAAACTGACTGAAACCGGCGAATACAGCAGTTGAATCTCACTCACAAAACTATTTCATAAAGAGAGTAGACGTGAAATCTGGGATTAATTCGCTTATAAAACTGATCGTCAAACCTTGCCAAACATCGGTCACTCGCCATCCCTGACGGGTACAAGACATGTGACTGCATAAATCAAACCATCTCATTTAGACATTTATTTTCTTTTAACACTGATCAATACACATAAGATTGTCTCGTTTAAATATCACAAAATCTCCAGTTTGAGTTTTACACGTCCTAGTGATTCACATTAGTTGATTTCAAACCTGCGCTGAGAACGATCCCGTAGACGACACCACTGGATTCATGGCCATTTCCATCTGTTGTCTCTGCTTTTATTCTGGCTCCTCACCTGTGTTTAGTCTGGAGCTCAGTCTCATGCTGTGTACTCACATGTTGTTTCTGTGTGTGTGTGTTCAGACGGCTTTGGGGATAAAAGTCTGTCAGTTGAAGAATACCGCCGTCTTTATGAAGTGGGCGAAAAACTGGAGCATTTTCATGGAATGTATGAAGGAAGGATGAAGACGGACGGACAAAAAGTATGTTGCTCTTTCTCCATGACCAAACTTTGTTCTTCCTCTTGTTTTCTTCTGTGACCTTTGAGTCCTGCCATAAACATCAGTGTCTACAAGATGTCCGTTTACTCACGCTTGCAAAAATGTGCTTTATCTTTTAGGTTACCATCAGATATATTAAGTTGCAACCTTCTAAACAAACATTGTCGAAATCGGTGAGTTGACAAGACTTCATGAAATTCTCTATTAAGAATTGGTCTGTTCAATTTAGTTTGAGATGTGACTGAACTAGACAGAGAAGCATCAGTTAAAGTGAATTGCTTTCATCTTTAATTTCCCTCACTCTCTCGTTGGGAGATTTGAAATGAGCTAACCTTTTGTCAATTTCTTCTCTTCAGGCTAAGCTTACCAAACCTTTTAGTGAAGAGAGGGCAGCCGTGTTGCAGCTACAGCAGAACCCAACCTGTGAACATATCATTGGACTGTACGACTGCTTTACAGTGGGAGACTATGATGTATTAATCATGGGGCGTGTAGACGGGTGCATTACATTGGGAAGATTTATCGAAATCGTAGGCAAACGGCTGAAAGAAAAACATGCTAAAAAGATCATGTGCCAGCTCTTTACTGCGCTCAATTACTGCTGGGATCGGGGTGTTTATTTCCCAATTGATGTGAATAAAATCTTGATGAATCCCCGCACCCTTAAGATAAAGATCGTGGACTTCAGTGAGGCGAAGCGCTTCTTGAAGGGTGAGTTGGCTTTTTGAACACGGGTCACTTTTTTAACTTTATGATGATTAATGATGTTTTACCAAACACTGGAAATGTATTGCTTGCAGGTAGAGAAGAAGCAGATACAGAGGAGTTGCTAAGGGAGAATGTTAAACTAAAATACTTGGCGGACTTGTGCAACGTGATGGAGGCACTTGTGAGAAACATCAGAGGTCCATTTTGGAAAAGGTCACACCTGTCAAAAGGTGAGCTCACTAATAATAATGATAATGAATGCTGTGATACACAATTAAATGTTCACGTCATAATAACAGCATTGTAACATTACCTTTAGGGCTGCACGATAAACTGCTTATCACGATTATTTTGCTAATTTATAATCACGATTATTCTATCAAAAAGGGTGATGTAGTTATGGCCAGAAACAGATATCGCAATTAAAATACGATTAGTCGTGCAGCTCTAATAACCTTACATGATCTCCAGATCTCAGGTGAGGACAAACATGACTAATCCGCTCTCGTCTGATCACTTTCACAGAATGCACTGATCTTCTTAATCAGCTGAGAGCAGTACGAGGGATTCGGCTGCTTGGAACCTTGGAGAACATTTCCAATTATCCCTGGTTTCTAGTTCCCTAAGAAAAAGGATAAGAAAAAGAGATGTTGGGCGGCTGTAGGATCATCAGCTCACCGACGGGCCACCCCTGCAGACGAGCCTCAAGTTCGATGGCACAACCCCAACGGTGAGAATTGATTTCCATTCTCCTCCCACCGTCTACTGCTGACCAATCATAGCAGGTTCTCACAACAAAATCAGAGCGGCCCTAAAACAGCTCTTCATGTTTCAGCCAACGTAGATGTACACAAATAGCGCTTAACATGTCTTTATAAAAGCGCCAACGGGGACCGGATGGCAGTCCCTCTCTTTTCTTTTCCTCTCTTCGCTCTCTCTTCTCTGTCGCTCCTCATACTTCCGTCTCCTTTCTCTCTGCTCGTCTGTTCTGGCCCACAGGTGCTGCAGATGTAGTGACTGCAGGGCTGTAGAGGGCAGTCTCGGGAGTAGCCTTGACCTGCGGGGGGGCGGGCGGTGTTGGGGGAGTTAGTCACGGGCGTTGGGGGGGATTTGGAAGGTTTCCGTTGGGGGGGGGGGGGGGGGGGGGGGATTGGGGGTGCGGGGGTTCCGTCGCTGTAAAGGGGTTGGGGATTCCCCATTGTAATTCGCGGGGGGGGGGGGGTTGCTGGGTTTGTTTGTAGGAGGATCTCCTCGGTATAGGTGGGGTTAGGGGAGTGAGGTTAGGTGGGGTTAGGGGCGTGAGGTTAGGGTGGGGTTAGGGGCGTGAGGAGGTTAGGGTGGGGTTAGGGGCGTGAGGTTAGGGTGGGGTTAGGGGCGTGAGGTTAGGTGGGGTTAGGGGCGTGAGGTTAGGTTGGGGTTGGGGGCGTGAGGTTAGGGGCTTGGGGTTAGGTGGGGTTAGGGGCGTGAGGTTAGGTGGGGTTAGGGGCGTGAGGTTAGGTTGGGGTTAGGGGCGTGAGGTTAGGGGCTTGGGGTTAGGTGGGGTTAGGGGCGTGAGGTTAGGGGCTTGGGGTTAGGTGGGGTTAGGGGCGTGAGGTTAGGGTGGGGTTAGGATCATGAGGTTAGGGTGGGGTTAGGGGCGTGGGGTTAGGGTGGGGTTAGGATCATGAGGTTAGGGTGGGGTTAGGGGCATGGGGTTAGGTTGGGGTTAGGATCATGAGGTTAGGGTGGGGTTAGGATCATGAGGTTAGGGTGGGGTTAGGGGCGTGGGGTTAAGGGGAACCCCCAACTCCCACAACACCCCTCACCTCTTCGCTGGCCAGGAGTTGCTCACGGGATTGCGCTCTACAGCCCCAGTCACGGCGTCCGCAGCACTCGGGGGTTTAGGACAGTCGAGGAGAGGGAAAAGGAGACGGAAGCATGAGGAGCAACAGAGACGTGAGAGCGGGGAGAGGAAAAGAACACATTTCTCAAAACGCACTGCCATCCGGCCATTTTAAATAAAATATGTATTATGTATTATTATGTATTATATGTATTTGTATTTTAAATAAGCAGTGCACAATAACTCAATCTCAAACAGAAAAACTGATTTTCATTTTATTTGAAATAAGGAAAACATGAACTAAATCGTTCAGAATGAAGAATACTCTGGTAACAGGTTATTTGTCGAAATGCAGTCCTCAATAATATATTATTATTAGGTTCTGAAATGGTTCAACATGTTAATTGCTAATTAAGTCCATTTAAAATAGTCCATTCATTTCAACTGTTAGTCTAAAATCAGTCTAAAAATGATTCACTGACTCATTATGAATCAGTGTTTTTGAACGAATCTCTTTAAAATCTAGTTTTTTTTGTCACGTGTCGCCACCTACTGGTGTGACGATGTGATTGACGCAATCTTTATTTGATGTGTTAAATTGCGAAACTCTTTTGGTTGATAACACACATCACCACTGTGTGTTTGAAAAGACTGACGTGGTTTCATACTAATATATTAGACTGCAACTTGTCTTTCAAAAACCGTATTGCATATTCATGACCTCTAGGCTGGATCGCTGTAATGCATTACTAGGTGTTTGTCCTGTGTCCTCAATAAACAAGATACAGCGAGTCCAAACGCAGCCGCTAGAGAAAGTATGATCATAGACCACCAATTCTATCATTTAGACGGGCGATGACTAACTTGATTTTGCTTTGATGAAATACTGGTCCTGGTAGTGAGTGCATCCGTTCAGGCTAGGACCTTAACCCTAACCCGCTCTTTCAAGCCACAGGCTGAGCTTTGTAGCAATCTTCGACCCATCTCTTTAGCCAAGCATTCACATGATGTGTATCATAACCTTGTACTCCAGTTATCATACCTGCAAACTAGTCGCTCTTCGGCGAAATTCGCCGTTTTGAATCAGTCATTTATGTGAATCGTGTTGAGCCGATGAGTTTGAAGCTGAAAGCATTCGTTAATTTCACAATAATAATTTGAAATGGGCTAATTTCCCATAAACTGCAGTGAGACCATAGACGTCTCTCGAGCTGTCGCGATGTTATTTGTCAGATCACTGTAGTGTCTCAGTTTGAGTTTTATTTATAACTTCTGATACTAATAACACGAGTCGACTAAGGGAGCTGTTTTGCTAAATATCACAATTATATCATGATTGCAAATTTTACATTGAACAAGTAGCCTAGTTATTATCAACTTACATTTTAGACACAGACAACATTGACTTTTTTGTTCTTTTTCTCTGACGACAATGGTTCCAAAGGAAAGCAACACTCATCGCGGTGTTTTGTTACTGAATGATTCATTGTTTTGAATGAATCGTTTGAATCAACGACTCAGTGACTCGGTCACTTGCTGCCAACCAGTGGCGGTTTAGTTTCATGTGTAAAATATCATTGCCTTTTTCTTTCTATTTGTATATTCAAGTGTTTAAAACATCAATCTCAAAACATTATTTGTTGTAGTTGTAATTTTTCAGTGGAAATGATTTTATTTGATTGGTAACAGCCCTATAGTGTCTTATTATTATAACTGAACTTATTGATCAAATGTAAGAATTTAACTCTTTCCCCGAAAAGCACGAAATGTTCCATTATTTGTGAGACAACGCTTACAGTTTCAAAATACAGAGCAGACTACCCAGACTAATGTTCAATCTTAAATTGAGCTTGGTCTGGTGATGGCCAGACAAGATTTTCTCAGCTTTTTGTTCAGAATGTTGCTTTTTTTATGAAACTTGCCCATATTCAAGTGTTGATGCAAAAGGAATGCATGCAGCTAGAATAAAATGTTTTGTTGTTTAAAAGAAGAGGGTCAGCTCTTTCTTTTGATATATTGCATGCTCAGATATTCATAAAATAACATATTCTATGGGCTATTACATTTTTGTGAAAATGGTCAAAAAAGTTTTTTTTTAACCGCTGACGGGGAAAGAGTTAAAAAGGTTAAACATGACCTTTTATAAAGTAAATTATGCCCTGGGGTAAATATCACAAATGTGCAGATGTGAAGTTTTATTAACTAATTTCAGGAGGAGCAAGTCCAGATAATTAAAACCTAATTAAACACGAGTGAAGCATACTAAACTTATCAATTCAATCAACAACAGGAGGAGTGTTTATATACAGCTGAATCACCTTCCTTTCGTTGACAGTTTCTTAGCATCCCTCCACCACCTCATCTCCTCAATTTGATTTAATAAAAACTTATTAGACATCAACACAATCTATAATGCAATACAGTCTAGTTTTAGACTAATCCCTATCACGGGGGGGATACTCTGGGTTCGGGCAAGTCCGAGCCCAGAGCCGTCCCCCATACAGCACGCCAAATACGCATAATCTTTACTCCATTTAATTTGATGTAAGTGTGAACTCGTGAATTAAGTATGTCAATGCTGATATAACACTGATGAGAATACATCTTTGTACATACAATTTGCTATGCACTGCACCTGATAGGCCCCATGTTAGTCAATATCAAATCAAATTGTGAAATTGGTTTTAATGCCCAGTGCTGTAGTGTCAATGTTTTTATTTATTTATTTGAAAGCAAGTTGTCTTTCCCCTTTACTTTCTTGTCAGAGTGCAACAGAATGCTTAGTTTACATGTTAAAACCACAAAATCTTTCTACTGGGGGCAATGCCCCAGACCCCCCTACAAGTATTTAATTCAGAAACATTTGCAGGTTAGGTATGATTGTCTTTGTTTAATGCTTTGAACAGCAGCTACGCTAATTATTTTTCTGTTCTGTTTTATCTTGGGATGCCCATCCCCGAGGTAACTAGAGTCCATCAGCTCCTGAAGACTTCAGATGACCATCACCTGTGAAGAGACGACTCAACTCCTGGAGGACTTCAGATGACCATCACCTGTGAAGAGACGACTCAACTCCTGGAGGACTTCAGATGACCAACACCTGTGAAGAGACGACTCAACTCCTGGAAGACTTCAGATGACCATCACCTGTGAAGAGACGACTCAACTCCTGGAGGACTTGAATGATCATTTAATTAAATTACTTATTTAATAATCGAATACAACGTGTCCTCAAGATCTGTTATTCAGAATGTTTGAACGCTCTTCCAGGAACAGCGCTTAACACAGAAACTAAACCCAATGGATTCTCACTGATTTATTAAATAGTGTTTTGTAGTGTTATGTAATATGACAGTCCCAGTCATACTCTTGGAGATTTCAGATGACCATCACCTGTGAAGAGACGACTCAACTCCTTGAGGACTTCAGATGACCATCACCTGTGAAGAGACGACTCAACTCCTGCAGGACTTCAGATGACCAACACCTGTGAAGAGACGACTCAACTCCTGCAGGACTTCAGATGACCATCACCTGTGAAGAGACGACTCAACTCCTGGAGGACTTCAGATGACTGTGGCGGAGGGGGCGTGGAGAGTGCGGAGACGAGCGGTGAGTAAGTAGGTCAAGTGCAGATCATTAACACCTGTGTCTCGTTGCAGTAATTTGCGTGGAGAGACCGCATTTAAGCCGCTGTCGGGAGAGAGAGAGGAGAGAGAGATCTGGACTGGGACTGCCTGTTGCTGCCTTAGAGGAAAAGAGTTGCAAAGCTGAAACTGAGTGAAATATCGTAAATTGAGTTTTGAGTGATTGAGCTGAGCTGAACGCCCTCGTGTGTGCTTTATGTTTGAACCTGTTCTGAGTAATAAATCAAGTGCAGTCACGCCGACCCCGTCTTCTTCCTTCCTACACCCACACAGACGAACCAAACATCACACTGGTGCCGAAACCCCGGGAAGGGAGAAGTTTGCCGCCGCTATGCAGACCCCGCCAAAGACGCCGCTTGCGGACATCATTCAATCGCTCGCCGGTCTTCACCAGGAGACCCATCAAGACCTGCTAGCCGTGAGGGAGGAGCCCTCCTTCGAGCCCAGCATGAAGACCGGGAGCTGTTCCGGAGCTGGATGGACCGGGAGATTCGGGCCGTCCCCCAGACCACCATCGACTCGGACGCCGCCATCCACCTCTCGAAGATGGGCCCGGAGGATGATCCGGAGGCATTCATTGACCTCTTCGAGAGGTCGGCCGAGTCCCGGGGATGGCCCCAGTCGGACTGGCCAATGCGGCTCCTGCCGCTGTTGTCCGGAGAGGCGCAGGTAGCCGCCCAACAACTGCCAGTCCAGAATCTCCTGGTCTACGACGACCTGAAGCGCGCCATTCTACAGCGGGTCGACCCTTCGTCTTCGCGCACCAGCTCCGGGACTCATGCCGCAGGTGGCTGATGGCCGACGGAGGCGACGTTGAGGATGTCATCGATCGTGTGGTGCTGGAACAGTTCATCACGCGGCTCCCCCGGAAGACCAGGCAGTGGGTCCAGTGTCACCGCCCAACGTCGCTGAACCAGGCCATCCAGTTGGCGGAGGATCACATGGTGGCGTGCCACGGGGTCGGCGACCCTTTACCATCTGCTTCTCTCTCTCTCTCTCTCTCCTTCTGTTCCTTCCCCCTCTCTTCCCAAACCTGTTCCCCTTCCCAGGTCGCGTGGGGGATTGCCACCCAGACTGGCCCCGAGGTGGAGGACGGGAGGACCCAGCGACCCACCAGCAGCTCCCCGTCCAGCCCTGAGGGGAGGGGCGACCGCGGCTGATCCCTACCCCTCTTCCTCTGTCCCAGCGCTCTCTCTGCGCCAATCGGCTGACCTACTTCCGGCCACTAGGGCGGCGGGGAAGTCTTGCCTGGCTTTCTGGCGCTGCGGGGATCCGGGACATTTCATTGACCGCTGTCCCGTCATGGAAGTCGGGACGCTGGTCCGGGTCCCTGACGCTCCACAAGCCGCCCCTGATCAAGTATCAAGGGGGGTACTTATCAGGCCGTGGTGGATTCTGGTTGTAACCAGACCTCCATCCACCAAAGCCTGATTCACCCTAGGGCGTTGGGTACCAGCCGCACGGTTACGGTGAGTTGTGTGCACGGGGAAGTGGTAAACTATCCGTTGTTGCCTGTGGATATTCAATTTCCGGGACAAACGCATAGTGTTGAGGTGGCAGTTAACCCACACCTCCGGCATCCGCTGATTTTGGGGACCAATTGGCTGCCGTTTAATAAATTATTGGGGCACTTGTGTGCGGATGCTTCTTGGGGGAAACGTGAGGGGGAAAGAGACAGTTGCTCAGTTGGGAAAGGTGGATTCAGGACCTCTGGGAGCTGTTCCGGGGGAACAGAGCGGTCTGGAGAAGCCCGTTCTCACGGACCGTGATGATTTTCCCCTGGAACAGTCCCAGGATGAGTCGCTTAAAAATGCGTTTAGTCAGGTCCGTTGCATCGACGGCCACCTCCTCCACCCTGACCAGCCACTCTCTTACCCCTATTTTTGTATTTTAAAAGATAGGTTGTATCGGGTGACCCAATACACCCAGACAAAGATACAACCCAGTTGTTGGTACCTAAAAGGTACCTCATTCGAATTCGATGGCCGGGCATTTAGGACAAACGGCTACACTTAACCATCTAATGGCCCGGTTCTTCTGGCCGGGCATTCACGAGAATGTACGCAGGTGGTGTGCGTCTTGTCGTGAATGTCAGTTGGTGAATCCACCGGCCACCCCAAAAGCACCATTGTGCCCACTCCCTCTGATGCAGGTCCCCTTCGAGCGAATTGGCATGGACCTCATTGGGCCATTAGAACGGTCAGCACGTGGGCATCGCTTTGCATTGGTTCTGGTGGACTATGCAACGCGATACCCGGAAGCAGTTCCGCTCCGCACTATTTCGGCGAAAAGTGTTGCGAGCGCACTGTTTTCGTTAATCTCCCGGGTGGGAATCCCGAAAGAGATTCTCACCGATCAGGGCACGCCGTTCATGTCACGAACGATTCGCGAAGTTTACGAGTTATTGGGCATTAAATCGATTCGCACCAGCGTCTATCACCCACAAACAGACGGTCTGGTGGAACGATTTAATCGCACATTGAAAAACATGATTCGTAAGTTCGTTCACGAGGACGCCAAAAATTGGGATAAGTGGCTAGAACCTCTGTTGTTTGCTGTTCGCGAGGTCCCGCAAGCCTCTACAGGGTTTTCCCCCTTTGAGCTTCTCTATGGGCGCCAGCCGCGGGTGCTGGATGTCCTTAGGGAGGCTTGGGAGGACAGACCTTCCGCAAGTAAAAACGAAATTCAGTATGTCCTGGACCTGAGAACAAAACTCCACACTTTGCAAGGGTTTTTTTAAAGTAAAGTTTTAAGTTTAAGTAATGTTTTAAATTTTTGTAAGTAAAATAAAGAAAGAGTATTGCAATAAAAAAATATTTTTTCTCCTTAACCTCTTGCTGTTCCTAAGAATAGAATAGCAAAAAACTGATGTGACAAGCCATCAGAACCGAACCGAACCGGAAACCGTGGTTAAAAACCGAGGTATGTATTGAACCGTGGACTAACTGTATTATTGCATCCCTAGTGATTAACCTTTCTAACATATGAACTGGCGGGAGGCTTCGGCTTCGTCCTGTTTTTTAATCTGCATTATCAGTGTGTTCTTCAATCCGCTGTGGCGGCGAATAGAGCGCACGCCAGAAGCAGAGGTGTGTGTGTGTGTGTGTGTTAATCTGAGTTCTCATTGGTCTGTCACCGCTCGTCAATGTCAAAATATTTGAGAAAACCAATCAAATCAGAGTAGGCGGGCTTTATGTTCACAGAAGCTGCTGAGGGCGAATTTTAGCAGCCGGACTCAACGTCAAGTGCGAGATTTGTAGCTAAACTAAATGTTTCATATTTGACAGCTGCTTCTTTAAGACAAAAATTTTCAGCCAAATCGCCTTGATGGCGATTTATAATATAATTAACAAACAAGAAATATTAACAAAGCCGCTTTCTTCAGATTAGGCATAAGATTAATAGTAGGCTAATGAATGTGTGCATATTGTAAATTAATAATTCCATTTGTAGCTCTCAGTAAATAAAAAAGTTCTGTTTTTTTCAGCCTGTATTGGGCATAAGATTAGTAATGAATGTGTGCATATTGTGAATTAATTTAATACATTTAGTTATCTAGCTTTCCTGTTAGCCTTCGAAAATGATTCATAAAACATATAAATATCGGTTAAAGATATGTTTACTTTCTTCAATGACAAAAATGGAAAAACTTTATCAGCCCACTGACATGGTTTTCAAGCTATTGTTATCAAATTTTTTGGCATTCAGAATATCTTAAAATGCACATATGTAGATCATGGAAATCAAAATTGTCTCGAGGGGCCATGCCCCCAAAATGAAATAATAAACAGCCAATATCCTAATATGCATACTAATAAGCTACTAGTTAATAGTGAGAATTGGACCCTAAACTAAAGTCTTATCAACATTTTTTTTTCATAACCTCTCTGGGGCTGAGCCGCCCTAAAATGAAAATCCTAGAATCGCCCCTGGTTCTCTCACAAAATATTGACACAGTTTTGACATGTTCACTTAGAGTGTACTCACTTTTGTTGCCAGCTATATAATGTCTGTATGTGAAGTTATTTTCAGAGGACAGTAAATCTACACAAGCAGTACACGACTACTCTAAAATATATCCACGTTTCATTTCTATAGTACTGTCCCTTAAGAAGATATACTAAAATGGTGGCTGGAATGAGAGTATAGTTCCTAGTCATATCGGTCTAGAAAATCACAACTTTTAATTTTACGTCGGTCTTAGTACACAATGTAATTATACACTGTTACGCCCCTTCTAGGGGAAAAGGGTGCAACATGAAAACTCTGAAAAGCAGTGTAATATGAAGAAAATTATTTATTGATTTAATTTGGGACCTTAGATTCAGGAGTTGACTGTGCCAAAATAACAAACAAAACTTCCTTGTTTTAAAACCTCTTTCTTAAACCCTAAGCCAAAAGAAAAGAAAAGGAAAATACAATATACAAACCTAACTCCCTAACCAAAAACAGAGATCAAAAGTAGTTTACAATAAACAAAAATGGCATCAGACTCCCTACTTTCTGTAACAGTTATCCACTGACGGCAAGTTGAGAACCCAAGTGCAGTTTAATCAAAAATATCAAAACATAAAACAAAGACTTGGCAATACTCAAAACAAAGACTTGACATGGATAAACATAAACCTCACCTACACAGCAGGTTACAACATCAATAACAGACGAAGACACATGACAAACATGAGGGCTAAATACACTGAGACTAATGACGAGACAAGTGACACCTGTGAACCGTGATTAAACAATGAACCAATGACAGGACAAGACACAAGATCACATAAGGGAATGGGAATCACATGACAATGAAATATGACTAAACCAGGAAGTGCATGACAAGACTGTGAACATGATACTCAAACATAACAAACATGATAAACTAAAAACATAACCAAGAACAATGAACATGAACCAACACCAAAACACCCTGTGACAGATCCCCCCCTCTATGGGCGGCCCTTGACGCCCAAACAACACCAAAACATCAATAGCCTAACAACAAAGAGTCTAAACAAAAAAGTCTTGGGGGGCGGTCTTGGGGGAGGGATGGTGGGCCCGGCCTGTGCAGGGGCACCGGACCCAGACGTGACCTGGACGGGCCTGGGAGCGTGGGCGGACCCGGACCCTGTGGCGCGGGAGGACCTGGACCCTCAGGCGCGGGCGGACCTGGACCCTCAGGCGTGGGTTTGACCTGGACCCTCAGGAGCCGTGGACGGCCATGGCGGCAACGGCGGTTCAACAGGCCATAGCGGCAACGGCGGTTCGACAGGCCATGGCGGCAACGGCGGTAATTTTCTGGCACGGGAGCACCTGGACCCTGTGGCGCGGGAGGACCTGGACCCTGTGGCGCGGGAGGACCTGGACCCTGTGGCGCGGGAGGACCTGGACCCTGTGGCGCGGGAGGACCTGGACCCTGTGGCGCGGGCGGACCTGGACCCTCAGGCGTGGGTTTGACCTGGACCCTCAGGAGCCGTGGACGGCCATGGCGGCAACGGCGGTTCGACAGGCCATAGCGGCAACGGCGGTTCGACAGGCCATGGCGGCAACGGCGGTAATTTTCTGGCGCGGGAGGACCTGGACCCTGTGGCACGGGAGGACCTGGACCCTGTGGCGCGGGAGGACCTGGACCCTGTGGCGCGGGAGGACCTGGACCCTGTGGCGCGGGAGGACCTGGACCCTGTGGCGCGGGAGGACCTGGACCCTGTGGCGCGGGAGGACCTGGACCCTGTGGCGCGGGAGGACCTGGACCCTGTGGCGCGGGAGGACCTGGACCCTCAGGCGCGGGCGGACCTGGACCCTCAGGCGTGGGTTTGACCTGGACCCTCAGGAGCCGTGGACGGCCATGGCGGCAACGGCGGTTCGACAGGCCATAGCGGCAACGGCGGTTCGACAGGCCATGGCGGCAACGGCGGTAATTTTCTGGCGCGGGAGGACCTGGACCCTGTGGCACGGGAGGACCTGGACCCTGTGGCGCGGGAGGACCTGGACCCTGTGGCGCGGGAGGACCTGGACCCTGTGGCGCGGGAGGACCTGGACCCTGTGGCGCGGGAGGACCTGGACCCTGTGGCGCGGGAGGACCTGGACCCTGTGGCGCGGGAGGACCTGGACCCTGTGGCGAGGGAGGACCTGGACCCTCAGGCGCGGGAGGACCTGGACCCTCAGGCGCGGGAGGACCTGGACCCTCAGGCGCGGGGGGACCTGGACCCTCAGGCGCGGGAGGACCTGGACCCTCAGGCGTGGGTTTGACCTGGACCCTCAGGCGTGGGTTTGACCTGGACCCTCAGGCGTGGGTTTGACCTGGACCCTCAGGAGCCGTGGACGGCCATGGCGGCAACGGCGGTTCGACAGGCCATAGCGGCAACGGCGGTTCGACAGGCCATAGCGGCAACGGCGGTTCGACAGGCCATGGCGGCAACGGCGGTTCGACAGGCCATAGCGGCAACGGCGGTTCGACAGGCCATGGCGGTAACGGCGGTTCAGGGGGCCGCAGAGGCGTGGCCTTTGTGGCCTCCATGTACCCCTTGCCCAAACACAAAATTTTCTTGGGCGGGACAGCGGGCTCGTGGGCTGAAGCGGGCTCGTGGGCTGGAGCGGGCTCGTGGGCTGGAGCGGGCTCGTGGGCTGGAGCGGGGGTCGTGGGCTAGAGCCTGCTCGTGGGCTCGTGGGCTGGAGCGGGCTCGTGGGCTGGAGCGGGCTCGTGGGCTGGAGCGGGCTTGTGGGCTAGAGCCTGCTCGTGGGCTGGAGCCTGGACGTGGGCTGGAGCCTGGACTTGGGCTGGAGCCTGGACGTGGGCTGGAGCCTGGACGTGGGCTGGAGCATGGACGTGGGCTAGAGCATGGACGTGGGCTAGAGCATGGAGCATGTCCTTGAGGGCCACGTCATTAAAGTTAACAACATGACAGAGTTCAATAAAGTCCTGGACATAATTCTCAATGGCCTGATGGGCTTGACGAAGGCGTAGGAGGGCAACTGCTGGGTCCATTGTTGGCGTTCTGTTATTCTGTAACAGTTATCCACTGACGGCAAGTTGAGAACCCAA
Source organism: Gobio occitaniae (assembly GCA_033150135.1). NCBI lineage: Eukaryota > Metazoa > Chordata > Actinopteri > Cypriniformes > Gobionidae > Gobio > Gobio occitaniae. The sequence goes on from JARQWZ010001699.1 coordinate 251,716, forward strand.
GTGCAGTTTAATCGAAAATATCGAAACATAAAACAAAGACTTGGCAATACTCAAAACAAAGACTTGACATGGCTAAACATAAACCTCACCTACACAGCAGGTTACAACATCAATAACAGACGAAGACACATGGCAAACATGAGGGCTAAATACATGATAAACTAAAAACATAACCAAGAACAATGAACATGAACCAACACCAAAACACCCTGTGACGCTTTCCCAAATAATCAGTATTTACTATATGTACAACCAGGCAAACAAACTGAAAAGGGCAGTCCAAATCAGTGTCAGAAAATAGGCAAAGGGTCAAATATACCCAAATATACAGAAATACTCACAGTCTCTAATATTCTTAACACATTCAAACTCTCTAAACACACAAACACACTCTGCACTATACAGGTCAAAAACTCTCTCAGAACACAAGGTCTCTGGGTGTCTGTTTTTTTTTTCTCTCTCTCTCTCTCGCTCTCTCTGGGTAGAGGAAGTGATGACATGCTTTTTAATGTACTGGGGACCAATCCGGACAAAGCATCAATCAGCCTGCAGGAACCAATTAGATGAACTTCCTGGACAGACACACACAGAGGCTGCCGTTCAGAATGCTAACGCAGAAACGCATCTTCAGGTGCATCCGTCCCCAAGATTGGTTTGCAGTGATCGACCTGAAGGACGCGTATTTTCATGTCTCGATTCTCCCTCGACACAGGCCCTGTCTGCGCTTCGCGTTCGAGGGACGGGCATATCAGTACCGTGTCTTACCCTTTGGCCTGTCCCTGTCGCCCCGCGTCTTTACGAAGGTCGCGGAGGCGGCCATTGCTCCCATGAGAGAACGTGGTGTTCGCATTCTCATCTATCTCGACGACTGGCTGATCCTTGCCCAGTCGCGGGAGCAGTTGTGCAAACACAGGGACATGGTGCTCAGTCACCTCAGCCAGTTGGGACTTCGGGTCAACTGGGAGAAGAGCAAACTCTGTCCCACACAGAGGATCTCTTTTCTCGGTATGGAGATAGACTCGGTCCCCATGACAGCGCGCCTCACCGAGGAGTGCATCCAGTCAGTGTTGAACTGCTTGAATTCGTTCAAAGGCAGGACAGGGCACCACTGCTTCAAAGTTCCGCTCAGAGGCAAGCACGTTCTGGTCCGTACGGACAACACTGCGGCCGTTGCGTACATCAACAAACAGGGTGGTCTACGCTCCCGTCGCATGTCACAACTCGCCCGCCATCTCCTCTTATGAAGTCAGAAGCATCTGAGGTTGCTTCGTGCCATTCATATTCCGGGCCTGCTCAATTGTGCAGCTGACGAGCTCTCACGACAGCCAGTGCTCCCGGGAGAGTGGAGACTCCATCCCCAGGTGGTCCAGCTGATTTGGAGTTGCTTCGGGTCCGCACAGGTAGACCTGTTTGCCGCCCCGGACACGACCCATTGCCAGTGGTTCTATTCCCTGACCGCGGGGACCCACTCGGCTCGGATGCCCCGGCACACAGCTGGCCCCGGGGCCTACGCAAATATGCGATTCCCCCAGTGAGCCTTCTCGCACAGACACTGTGCAAAGTCAGCGAGGACGAGGAGCAAGTCCTGTTGGTCGCTCCGTATTGGCCCAACCGGACTTGGTTCCCGGAACTAGTGCTCCTCGCGACAGCACCTCCTTGGCCCATTCCTCTGACTTCGACCTCCTGACTCATAGACGATGCACCCTATGGCACCCGCGTCCGGACCTCTGGAAACTCCATGCCTGGTCCCTGGATGGGACGCGGAGGTTCTAGGTGACCTACCGCAAGCGGTAGTTGACACCATCACTTCCGCTAGAGCCCCCTCTACAAGGCGCCTCTATGCGTTGAAGTGGAACTTGTTCGTCGATTGGTGCTCTTCTCGCCGAGAAGACCTCCGAAAGTGTTCAATCAGTTCCGTGCTTTCCTTCCTACAAGATGGGTTGGAGCGAAGGCTGTCTCCCTCCACCCTCAAAGTCTATGTTGCCGCTATCGCCGCTAATCATGATCTAGTAGATGGAAAGTCCTTAGGGAAGCACGATCTGATCGTCAGGTTCCTGAGGGGGGCTAGGAGACTAAATCCTCACCCTCACCCTCCCTCTAACCCCTCCCTCCCCAGCCTCGCCCTCCCTCTATACCCTCTTGGGACTTGTCTCTGGTGCTAACCGCACTGCAGAGAGCACCCTTTGAACCTTTGCAGTCAGCAGAGTTAAAAGTTCTGTCACTAAGGACAGTACTCCTGACTGCATTGGCCTCCATCAAGAGGGTAGGGGACCTGCAGGCATTTTCGGTCGACGAATCGTGCCTGGAATTCGGGCCTGGTAACTCTCATGTGATCATGAGACCCCGGCCTGGATATGTGCCCAAGGTTCCCACTACTACCTTCCGGGACCAAGTGGTGAGCCTGCAAGTGCTGCCTTCGGAGGAGGCCGACCCAGCCCTAGCTTTTCTTTGTCCCGTCCGTGCTCTCCGGACTTACGTGGACAGAAGGCAAAGCTTCAGGACCTCAGAGCAGCTCTTCGTCTGTTACGGAGGACAGCAGAAGGGAAAGGCTGTCTCCAAGCAGAGGATGGCCCACTGGATAGTGGATGCCATCGTCTTGGCGTATGAATCCCAAGACGTGCCCTGCCCGCTCGGGTTAAGAGCCCACTCCACCAGGGGTGTTGCTTCTTCCTGGGCGTTGGCTCGTGGCGCCTCGTTGACAGATATTTGCAGAGCTGCGGGCTGGGCGACACCTAACACGTTCGCTAGATTCTATAGCCTCCGTGTAGAGCCGGTATCTTCCTGTGTGCTCTCATCCCATAGTCAGTAACACCGAAGTGCTCGTTCTTGTGTCGGCTTGCTGCGCCATTCCCCTCCTCAAGGACCGGATGCGTGCGCTAATCGCTCCAGTTGAGTTCCCCAGAATGGCGAACCCTGTTGAGTCCTCCGCTACCCGCGGCAGTCGGATATGACGGAGCATCCGACGCCAGGTCTAACACTCGTATGCATTGGTGGAACAGGTGTTAGGCTGGGTTCCATATGTTGTGACCCCCACGGCGGTCCCATGTGTGTATTCTTCCACGGTACGGCTCCCTACGGCAAGCCCGTGTCTTTCCCTTGGCAGAGTACTCTCTGCCGTCTCAGTAAGGTGTTGTTCCCCTGCCTCTAAATGGCCGGGCCACCCCTGGGACTTCCGCATGTTGTGCTGCCCACGGCCAGCCCATACGTGTATTCTCCACATGGTAACTCCCTCAGGGCATGATGTGGCTTCCGCAGCGGCCTCCACGGGCACTCTTTCCCAGCATTATCCAATAAAGTCAGCTGAGTCTTGCGGAACAGTAGCTTAGGTAGGGACTACAGACATTCCTTCAGGGTTGCTGACATCACCAGTCTCAATATTTACATAAACCCCTCCTCCGAGAATATTAAATAAGGGGGGCGAGGCCATTTTTTATTGCTGTGGGGAAGAGTTGTTGTGGTATAGTTAGTAGACTAGAATTTTGTTGCCGCAATGTCGACGAAACGCTGTTATTTTCATCCGGATTGCAGGTCCACTTTGTTCAGCCTTCCTAGGAATGGGGGAGTTTCAATGGTTAAAATGTATTTTTAACTTGGTCCCTCATAATTATTACCCACATCTCGCTCTCTGTGCTGCACATTTCATGGAGGAAAGTTTCCACAATCTTCGCGAGTTCAATGCAGGATCCGCACAATGGCTTGTCCTGAGAGATACATTTAAAAACAGAAGCTGTTTACGGGCCACAACCTGTCTTCTGCCTGTCTTCTTCTTCTGTCTTCGGCGTTTTCCCTACTTTGCTTTGGCAGCGAGCTAAACAAAGTCCCAGTAAAGATCATAGACGGAAGTTGGGGTCAAACTCTCTTTACTGAAGACCATTTTGTGAAACTGTAACACAAATGAACAATGATATTGAGAAAACACTATCTCTTACAAAGTTACAGTCCCTTAACGTAGCCCAAGACAATATGTAAGATGCATATAAACGTAAGATGAATATAAATTGACTTTACAAAACATAGAACCTGCAATGTTAAAATAAACAATTTTTTTTTTCTTTTTAAAGATTATGGCCTTTTCAAGAGCGAAACGAGAAGGATGGATGTGGATGCACCTCTATACTCTGCACCATGAGCTCTGAGAAACCAAAATGGCTGATGCATTACTAAAAGCAACAGAGTTCTTAATGTGACCACTAGGTGTCAGTATTGACAAAGTAAACTATAATATAACTACGGCCAGGATACTCCCCGCCTGACATCAATAGGTGTCACACCAGACTTAAGGAACAGCAACAAAGGTGTCAACATCACAGTCTAGATCATTACGCCACCTTAATTTGTGTCTTTAGAAACCAGAAGAACCACCTCAGTGACTGGTCTCAGGAAGAACCTTTGTTCGCCTTTCTTCATGATTTTTACTTCAACCTTCCTAACTTTTCCGTCCTGACTTGGGTAGGTTTTAGTTATTATACCAACTGGCCAGTCATTTATTTTCTCCTGGGCATCTTTCAGAAGCACAACATCTCCATTTTGTAGGTTTGGCTTAGCTGTGCGCCACTTGCGACGTCCTTGAAGTCCACTCAAATATTCATTCTTCCATCTTTCCCAGAAGACATTGGCTAAATACTGAACACGACGCCACTGGGCTCTGCATAGGTCGTGACTGTCGAATTGGCCAGGTGGTACTGGTGGGGCTCCAACTTTTTGCGTAAGCAGCATTGCTGGTGTTAGTATCATTGGTTGTTCTGGATCAGTGGAGACTGCAGTCAAGGGACGATTATTCACAATTGCACTCACTTCTGCCATGAATGTTACTAAAACTTCGTGTGTGAGCCTTGCAGGGCTATGTTGCTTGAGCATGGCATCAAGGATACGTCGGGCAACTCCAATCATGCGCTCCCAGGACCCTGCCATATGTGAAGCATGTGGAGGATTGAACTGCCAGCAACAATGGTTATTCGATAGGTAAGCTTGGATGTTCGTGTTGTGGCAACCTTGCTTGTCAATTTGTAGCTCTTTGCAGGCTTTCACAAAGTTGGTTCCACAATCAGACCTCAAGATCTTGGCGGGGCCTCTGATGGCAAAGAAACGCAGCAGGGAATTAATAAAACACGAGGCACTCATAGACTCGATCACTTCTAGGTGAATCGCCCGTGTAGTCATGCAAGTAAATATGACAGCCCATCTTTTAGCTTCTGCTTGACATCCTCGTGTTTTCCTGACCGCGACTGGCCATGGACCGAATACGTCCAGCCCCACATATGTAAAAGGTGGGTCTATGTGTAATCTGTCGGCTGGTAAATCTGCCATGATCTGCACCTCTTGTTTGCCTCTCAATTTGCGACAGGTGACACAGTTGAAGATAGAGCTGCTAACTGATCTCTTACCTCCAACAATCCAGTAGCCTCCTGCCCTGATGGCACCTTCTGTGAGATGACGGCCTTGGTGACACACCTTCTCATGGAAGTGTCGAATCAAAAGCTGGGTAACATGATGTTTACCAGGTATGAGAGCTGGATACAGTTCTTCAGATGGTAGTTGAGCTCTCCCCAGCCGACCTCCTACTCTGAGTAACCCTTCTGTGTCAATGAATGGACAGAGTTTGCTCAGAGGACTTGAACTTTGCACAGACTGACATTGTTCTAGGCGTTTAAAGTCATCTCTGTAGACTTCTCTCTGGACAGTTTGAATGATTGTAGCTTTAGCATGCTTTAGGGGCTCTTTCTCTTTATGCTTGTTGCAAATGTGCCATCCACGACAGACATCTCCTGACCCATGCTTGAAGGACTTGGCTATGTGTTGCAACCGTGCCACGGCCTTTAACATGGAGCTCCATCTGGAGAATCGTTGGAACCTTGCACTCCCAAGATTTCTTTGTGACAGGCTAGTTACACAAGTAATGCACTCAGGACGAAGCTCTGTGTCCGTTTCAGGATTAATAAGCATATAGGACCTTTTATCAAGTTCGTCTTGTCTAGCGTGTAGGAGGAATGGAGGCCCTGTAAACCAATATGTTGAAGTCAGTTGCCCAGATGGGAGTCCTCTGCTAGCAGCATCAACTGGATTAAGATGAGTGGGCACAAAGTTCCACTGATGCGGTCGTGTAGAGTGTCTAATGCGCTGTACTCGGTTGTGAACGTAGACATAGAAACGCCTCGTCTCATTGAAGATGTATCCTAGTACCACCTTAGAGTCAGTGTAGAATTTCACATCATCCAGTGTTGTGTCTAGCTGTTCTTGAAGCATCTCTGCTACTTCCACTGCTAGTACAGCCGCACATAACTCAAGTCGCGGGATAGTGACATCTGGCCTTGGGGCAAGTTTTGCTCTGCCGAAGAGGAAACCAACTTCACTTAGACCATTCACGTTAGTAACTTTCAGGTAAGCTACTGTACCTACAGCTTTAGTAGAAGCATCACAAAAAAACAATGATCTCTTTCTTATGTGCACTAGACAATGAAGTGGAGGTATACATTCTTGGGATTTTTAGACCTTGCAGATGTTTGAGGGAATCTCTCCATTTCTGCTATCGTTCTTGTTTCTCTTTGGGCAGAATGACATCCCAATCATCTGCATCTCCAGAGATGTCTCTCAGGATGGAGCGACCCTCAATGCTTACAGGTACTACAAATCCCAAAGGATCGTACAAGCTGTTGATGGTAGAGAGCACTCCTCGCTTAGTGTAAGGTTTGTCGCTGATGGAAACTTGAAATACAAATGTATCTGTTGACAAGTCCCAGCACAATCCTAAGCTTCGTTGGATGGCTGGTGAGTTCACACCAAGATCAAGGCCCTGCAAAGTAGTTGCCAGATCCTCATTTGGAAAGGCTTTCATGACGACGGGGCTATTAGATGAGATTTTGTGTAGGCGGAGGTTGGATCGTGCTAGCAACTGTTGAGCTCTGTACAGTACATCAATGGCCTCAGTTTCTGAACTGAATGATTTTAGCCCGTCGTCCACATAGAAATGACGCTCAATGAAGTGCCTTGCATCACTTCCATACTCCTGCTCTCCCTCTACAGCTGTTCTCTTGAGCCCGTATACCGCAACTGATGGGGAGGGGCAATTTCCAAAAACGTGAACCCTCATGCGGTACTCTTCAATATCTCCATCAAGGTTGTGATCCTGGAACCACAAGAAGCGCAGGTAATCTCGATGTTCCTCTTTGACCAGAAAGCTGTGAAACATTTGCTCAATGTCTGCCATCACAGCATAGGAGTCAGATCTGAAGCGGATGATCACACCTATCAGGCTGTTGTTGAGGTCTGGGCCTTTAAGGAGAACTTGATTTAAGGATATGCTGTTGTATTGTGCACTTGAATCAAACACTATCCTTATCTTCCCTGGCTTTTGTGGGTGATAAATGCATAAACTTGGGAGGTACCAACATTCCTTGTTGTCTTCAAGAGGGGAGGCAATCTCAGCATGTCCTTTTTTTAACATTGTCTCCATGAATTCCACATAATGGCCTTTCATGTCTGTCTTCCTTTTCAGAGTATGACGAAGTGATAAGAGACGACTGACAGCCTGGTCTCTATTGTTGCGCTCTCTGGGACAGCGAAATGGGAGTGGAGCCACCCAACTGTTTGCTTTGTCTTTGGTGAATTCACTGTCCATGATGTCCAGGAAAGCCTCATCTTCTCCAGATAGTGCGAGCATGTTGTCTTCATTAGTTTGTTTGAAGATATGCTTCCCAATGTCATGAGATCGTTTTGTGCTCCTTATGAAGAGTCTGGGGTCTTCACTTGTGAACCATTCTTTTGTACAGATGCCTTTTTTTTCAAGGTGTAAGAAAGCTGGGTCTGCCATTCTCGAGCACACTAGTTTTGAAAGTGCTCACTATAGGTTTGTGAGCTCCACTGAGGCACACGTCACCTACAACCCAGCCAGCACAGTCATGTGGGGCCCATATGGGCGTCACCTGGGCTGTCTAACTGGGGCCCAGCCAGTTTTGTCCTCAGTTTCCATGTAGGCCCCACATGGGCTAGCCCAGATGAACTGAACACTGCTCAGTGTGCACACTACAGGCTGTTAAATGTAACTGAATCAGTGTTGGAGTTAATGAGATAATTAAGTGATTAATAGAGTAAAGACTGAATATTACTGAAGACTACTGATGATAACAAGCAGAATCACTGAAGGACAGAGAAACACAACAGACTTCAGACACAACTTCACAAAAGCATTATCAGCTTCCCTTTTTACCTATTAGATTGACTTTCTGTTATCTTAATTTTTATTGATAATTCCCACTGAGCAAAGGTGTACGTTGAAAAGACGTCCACTGAGGAGCCAGAATGAAAGTTTTTATGACGTCTGTTTTTGACATGTTCTGCACGTCCGATATAGACGTTCATGGAACCTCAAGGTTAAAAACTAGTTCAAATTGTGGACATATTTTCCATTTGTAATTGCAAAGCAACTCACAGAGAGTGTGTGTTTGTCCAGAAATCATGAAAATAAAAGAAACTTAGCTCACACCTTTAGACACTTTAGACAACTTATCATCTGTAATTCACACATCTTTGGATCGTGAGAGAATCGTGGGATTCAATCCAGGATCTTCTTGCTGTGAGGAGACAGTGTTTCCCACTGAGACACTGGAGCTGCCCTTAATCACAGACATAAGACACACTTTGACTATTTCTGTCAGACGTCTACAGAAGCTCTTACTGAGAATTAACAGAGCTTTAGATGTTGATGTTTATGTTTCATTTGAAGTCACCATTGTGGTGGGAAGCGTTTGCTTTAGTTGGGCTCTTGGTCCCCGTATTTGTGTTAGCTTTTCTTTAGCTGCTGTAACTGTGTGTGTGAAACACAATAGTTGTGGCTGAGAAAGCAAAGATTAAGTGACTTCAGGTGTTGTCAGCTCCTTGTTGATGACTAAATCATCAGAAGTCTAGAATCTGATTTTATGCTTTTGAGTTTTGTGTTCTTGTTTGGCAAATAATAATGTGTTTATATACTATAAACTTGTGAATCCACTGTATCGGGACTAATAGCAATAAAATAATCACTTATCCTGAAAGATGATAAAACAGCATGTGCACTTTGTTTTGAGAAAATATTTCACATAGTCACACGCAGACATCAAGATTTTGCATATGATTCACAACAACGGTGACAATCATAACAAAAAAACTTCATGCTGCAATGCATGATGGGTAGCTTCAAAGTACAAAACTCATGCTTGATTGTCACCGTTGTTGTGAATCATATGCAAAATCTTGATGTTTGCGTGTGACTACAGGAAATATTTTCTCAAAACAATGTGCACCTGCTGTTTTTTCATCTTTCAGGATGAGTGATTTGTTTATTGCTATTGGTGTCAATACAGCAGATTCACAAGGTTAAAGTGGCTATAAACAAATTCTTATTTGCCGAACAAGAACCTAAAACTCAAAAGCACAACATCAGATTCTAGACTTCTGATGATTTAGTCCTCAACAAGAAGCTGACAACACCTGAAGTCACTTTATCTTTGCTTTCTCAGCCATAACTATTGTGTTTCACACACACAGTTACAGCAGCCAAAGAAAAGGTAACACAACTACGGGGACCAAGAGCCCAACTAAAGCAAACGCCTCCCACCACAATGGTGACTTCAAATGAAACATAAACATCAACATCTCAAGCTCTGTTAATTCTCAGTAAGAGCTTCTGTAGACGTCTGACAGAAATAGTCAAAGTGTGTCTTATGTCTGTGATTAAGGGCAGCTCCAGTGTCTCAGTGGGAAACACTGTCTCCTCACAGCAAGAAGATCCTGGATTGAATCCCACGATTCTCTCACGATCCAAAGATGTGTGAATTACAGATGATAAGTTGTCTAAAGTGTCTAAAGGTGTGAGCTAAGTTTCTTTTATTTTCATGATTTCTGGACAAACACACACTCTCTGTGAGTTGCTTTGCAATTACAAATGGAAAATATGTCCACAATTTGAACTAGTTTTTAACCTTGAGGTTCCATGAACGTCTATATCGGACGTGCAGAACACGTCAAAAACAGACGTCATAAAAACTTTCATTCTGGCTCCTCAGTGGACGTCTTTTCAACGTACACCTTTGCTCAGTGGGAATTATTAATAAAAACTAAGATAACAGAAAGTCAATCTAATAGGTAAAAAGGGAAGCTGATAATGCTTTTGTGAAGTTGTGTCTGAAGTCTGTTGTGTTTCTCTGTCCTTCAGTGATTCTGCTTGTTATCATCAGGAGTCTTCAGTAATATTCAGTCATTATTCTATTAATCACTTAATTATCTCATTAACTCCAACACTGATTCAGTTACATTTAACAGCCTGTAGTGTGCACACTGAGCAGTGTTCAGTTCATCTGGGCTAGCCCATGTGGGGCCTACATGGAAACTGAGGACAAAACTGGCTGGGCCCCAGTTAGACAGCCCAGGTGACGCCCATATGGGCCCCACATGACTGTGCTGGCTGGGAATCACCCATCCTAGGTTGAGGAGTTGGGCATATGGAGCATTGTGGGGCCCATTGCGCTGTCTGCGGACCTTGTGAGCACGGATAAGATCTCTGCCTATGAGAATGAGATTGTCAGCTGTAGGATCCAGTGGAGGTATCTGAGAGGCAATGGCTTGAAGATGAGGGTGGTAAGCAGCTGCTTCAGGAGTGGGAATCTCCAGCCTATTGTCAGGGATCGAATTACACTCGATGAGCGTTGGAAGCATCATTGACACTTTTCCATCCAATGACTCAACCACAAAGTCTTTTGCTCTCTTCCCATTGGTATCAACTGTGCCTGAACATGTTCTCATCGTGTAAGGGAAGACTTCTCCTTGAACATTGAACATATGAAAGAAGGCTGACCTGGCTAAAGAGAGGTTACTCTGATCGTCCAACATGACGTACATACGCTTCATTTCCTCAGGACAACCATCGGGGTAAACATTGACTAGGCAGATTTTTGAGCATGACTTTCCTTGTAGCCCGTTTCCACATATTTCTGTGCATATGGATGTGGTCACTGGGGAGGTTAGTTCCTCCTGCTCCCCGCCTTGAGCCTCTATTGGTATAGTAGGTCCCTTGTTGAACCATGGAGCTGGACCATCATGAAGAGCAGAGATGTGATCATGGCTTTTGCATTCTGAACAATGGATGGTTACCCAGCAGTCTTTGGCCCTGTAATCTGAGGAAACGCAGCACTTGTAGCAAATAGAATTCTCCTTGAGAAACCGCTTCCTTTCAGCTAAGGACTTCATTCTGAAACCTCTGCATTTCGCTAGTGAATGGTTCCTTTTATGAAGGGGACATTGTCTTGTCAGGTCAACTGAACTGGTGTTGGAATATACAGACATGTTCGATTCAACCTCTGTTTTGTTAGTAGAGAAAGAAGGTCTGAATCTTGACTGCTTCATTGGGATTGTTTCAGCTCTAGCAGGCAACGTGTTGGAAGATTGAAAAGAGAAGCTTGGATCTGTTCTCATTTCAGCATGCTCATTGACAAACTCAACAAAGTATGAAAAAGGTGGATAATGTAGTAGATATTCTTTCTTGTATTTTGTTCCCTTAACTATCCATGCTTCCTGAAGACTGTGAGGCAGTTTCTCGATGATAGAATTGATTCCCTTTGATGTGTCAAGGAATCCAAGACCAGATAGATTTCCTTCCTCTTTCACTACTTGCACCTCCAGGAGCAGATCTGCGAGTGCTTGCAACTGATTGAAGTCTTTGTGCGAAATCTTAGCGAAACTCTCAACGTTTGAATAAAGATGCTTCAATTACCTCTGGGGAACCATATTTTTTGTCTAGACGTTGCCACAAATGCCTGAGACCTGCTTCAGGATCATGTGCATGGGCCGCTCTTATTCTCTGAGCTTGTCGGAGGGCCTCACCTTCAAGCCACTTGGTAAGCAAATCAAGCTCTTCATTGCCTTTTAGATTCAGACCGTCAATGGCGCTCATAAACGCTGTTTTCCAGGGGATGTAATTCTCTGGCTTGTTGTCAAATACTTTGAAGCTGCTAGTGAGCAGATCGCGTCGTGCAAGAAACACAGCAAGATCAGACACCTCGCTGGATCGGGGTGCTGGTGTACTTGGTAAGCAGGGGTTTCTCACATGTGAGGAAGAGTGATTTTGCTGCCTTGTATGGTGATACCCTGTATGGCCATGTCTGCTCATTGTATTTACAGCATCAGGCGTAAACTGGCTGATTCCAGGAATGTTTTTGTGCTCTGTGCTTGCTTGATCCTTATCTTTCTTCACACTTTGATTTTGAGAAAAGTGTGTTCTAACGTATTCATCTGTGCGTTCAGCGGCGACTGAACTACCCCTTTCAGTTTCGTCATTTGAACATATTGCGGCAGATTCCAACAGCTAAACAAAGTCCCAGTAAAGATCATAGACGGAAGTTGGGGTCAAACTCTCTTTACTGAAGACCATTTTGTGAAACTGTAACACAAATGAACAATGATATTGAGAAAACACTATCCCTTACAAAGTTACAGTCCCTTAACGTAGCCCAAGACAATATGTAAGATGCATATAAACGTAAGATGAATATAAATTGACTTTACAAAACATAGAACCGGCAATGTTAAAATAAACAAACAATCCAGCATCACAATTCACACCTTCATAGACAATTGGAAAAGTTTTTGGGGCAGACCTGACCTGTTGAAGAAGGATGGCATCCATCCCTCTTGGGGTGGTGCCGCTCTTCTCTCTAGTAATCTGGCACATAGTCTTAGAGCTAAACCTTGACTCACTAGGGCCCAGGTCAGGAAGCAGACAAACTGGCTAAACCGACCGTCTGCTAGCTGTCTCACGTTACCGGAGTCAGATAAATCCCAGCACATAGAGACTCTTTCACCTAGATATTATCATATAGAGACTGTGTCTGTTCCCCGAATTAGTAAATACAAAAAAACATCAAAACCATTCAACAGTAAAAATTGAATTGACGTCCAACAAATAAACAAAATATATAATACAGATGAACAATTGATAAAGCTTGGGTTGCTGAATATTAGATCCCTTTCCCCAAAAGCGCTTATTGTTAATGATATTATTACAGATAATAATCTAGATGTGCTGTGTTTGACAGAAACCTGGCTAAAACCTGACGACTACATTACCTTAAATGAGTCCACCCCCCAAGATTATAGTTATAAACATGAGCCGCGTCTGAAAGGTAAAGGGGGAGGGGTTGCTGTAATTTATAATAATATCTTCAGTATTAATCAGAAGTCTAGTTTCAAATATAATTCCTTCGAAGTTTTGGTGCTTTATGTAACGCTATGTAGTGTACATGATAAAACCCGTTCAACTTTTGTGTTAGCTACTGTATACAGGCCACCTGGGCATAATACAGACTTTATCAAAGAATTTGCTGATTTTCTATCAGAGTTAGTACTGGCCGTAGATAAAGTACTAATTGTTGGTGATTTTAATATCCATGTAGACAACGGAAAAGACGTATTGGGATTAGCATTTAAAGACACACTAAACTCTATTGGAGTTAGGCAACACGTGTCAGGAGCCACTCATCGCCATAATCATACTTTAGACCTAATATTGTCACATGGAATAAATATTGATACCGTTGAAATTCTGCAGCAGAGCGATGACATCTCAGATCATTACTTAGTATCATGTATACTTAATTTAGCTAAGGTTGCAAAGCCGCCCCCTCGCTTTAAAAATGGCAGGACAATCACTGCCGCTACTAAAGATTGCTTTTTAAATAATCTCCCTCATCAGTATCATCTGCTCAGCATCCCAGATAGTATAGAAGAACTCAATGTTGCAACAGAAACTATTGACTCTCTCTTTTCCAGTACTTTAGACACAGTTGCTCCTCTGCGCTTAAAGAGGATTAAAGAAAATAGTCCAACGCCGTGGTACAACGAGCACACCCGGGCCCTTAAAACAGCAGCCAGAAAAATGGAGCGCAGCTGGAAGAAAACAAAATTAGAGTTATTTCGTAATTCGTGGAAAGAGCACATGATCACATAGAGAAAGGCCGTAAAAACTGCTAGATCTGCTTATTTCTCAACTCTCTTGGAAGAAAACAAACACAACCCAAGGTATTTATTCGATACAGTGGCTAAATTAACCAAAAATAAAGCTTCAACTTCTGATGATTGTAAACAGCACAGCAGTAATGACTTTATGAACTTCTTCACATGTAAGATTGATAATATTAGGAATTTTTTTTTAACCATGCAGCCGTCTAATACAGCATCACATCAGACAGAGCATTGTAGTGTCACTGAGGAAAAATTACACTCATTCACTGCTATAGGAGAAGAAGAATTGGCTAAACTCGTTAAATCATCAAAATCGACAACATGTATGCTCGACCCTATACCAGCTAGGCTATTAAAAGAGATGCTACCAGAGGTCATAGATCCTCTTCTTAATATCATTAATTCATCTTTGTCATTAGGATATGTACCGAAAACTTTTAAGTTGGCTATTATTAAACCACTTATTAAAAAAACGCAACTTGATCCTACAGATTTAGTCAATTATAGACCAATCTCAAATCTACCCTTTCTGTCAAAAATACTTGAAAAGGCAGTGTCTTCACAATTATGTTCCTTTTTAGAAAGAAATGGTATCTGTGAGGATTTCCAGTCAGGATTTAGACCGTATCATAGCACTGAGACTGCTCTCATCAGAGTTACAAATGATTTGCTCTTATCATCCGATCGTGGCTGTATCTCTCTATTAGTGTTACTCGATCTTAGCGCTGCATTTGATACTATCGACCACAACATTCATTTGAATAGACTGTCAGTGTCAGTATTGACAAAGTAAACTATAATATAACTACGGCCAGGATAACCTGTAAGTATGATTTATTTTTCGTCTATGTGTTTTCCTGTAATAGTTTGTAATGTTAATTGTACGTTGTAGCAAGGAAGTAAACAAATGACAACGCTGTTTGGCTCTGCAAACCAGTTTGTTAAATGCTCATTCATACTTAAAGGAACTGTATGTAAGAAATGTATTTCAATGTAGGCATTAGTGGAATTGCATTATCATGGTTTAAATCATACCTATGCGACCGTTATCAGTTTGTAGTAGTAAATGAAGATATGTCACACCGATCGCAAGTTCAGTATGGAGTACCACAAGGCTCAGTGCTAGGACCGCTACTCTTCACCCTGTACATGCTACCACTGGGAGATATCATTAGGAAGCATGGCGTTAGTTTTCATTGTTATGCTGACGATACTCAGCTCTATATTTTTTCACGCCCTGAAGAAACTTACCAATTCACAAGATTAACGGAATGCATAGCTGATATAAAACATTGGATGACTGGTAATTTCCTGCAACTCAATTCAGAAAAAACTGAATTTTTAATTATTGGACAAAAAAGCTCCACAAGTAGTAACCTAGAATACTGTCTAACACTTGATGGCTGTTCTGTCAAGTCCTCGTCGTCAGTGAGGAACCTGGGTGTGCTCTTTGATACCAATCTTTCGTTTGAAAGCCACGTTTCTAGCATCTGTAAAACTGCTTTCTACCATCTTAAAAATATATCTAAATTACGGCACATGCTCTCAAAGCAAAATGCTGAACAGTTAGTTCATGCGTTCATGACCTCAAGGTTAGATTATTGTAATGCTCTACTGGGTGGTTGCCCTGCTCGCTTAATAAATAAACTCCAGCTGGTCCAAAACGCAGCAGCTCGAGTTCTTACTAGAACCAGGAAGTATGACTATATTAGCCCAGTTCTGTCAACACTGCACTGGCTGCCTATTAAACATCGCATAAATTTTAAAATCTTACTTATTACTTACAAAGCACTAAATGGTTTAGCTCCCCAATACTTGAGCGAGCTCTTAACATATTATACTCCATCACGTCTACTGCGGTCTCAAAACTCTGGCCAGTTGATCATACCGAGAATATCCAAATCAACTGCAGGCGGTCGATCGTTTTCCTATTTAGCACCTAAACTCTGGAACAGTCTTCCTAACATTGTTCGGGAAGCAGACACACTCTGTCAGTTTAAATCTAGACTAAAAACACATCTCTTTACTGTGGCATACACATAAAACACTTTTTCAATGAAATGATTGTTAGGCTGCATTAACTAGGTCAGCCGGAACCGGGAACACTTCCCATAACACCTGATGTACTCGTTACATCATCAGAAGAATGGCATCTACGCTAATGATAGTCTCTCTGTTTTATCCCGAGGTTTACTGCAGTCAGCCGTATCCGGGCCGTATCCAGTTCAGATGGTGGACCTGCGCCCAGAGAAGACCAACACAGGACCCCGAAGTGTCTGGGAGACCGTGATTAGACTCCCCCTGCAACTGCCTCATCGACACGGCATCTCAATAAACCCGTCTCCGGCGTGTTGCCTCCGATCATTCGAATATTGCACTTTAATAATTATTTAATCAACATCATCCTCAATAAACCCGTCTCCAGCATGTTGCCCCCGGGCCCTCGAATATTCTGATCTATTATGACCTCCGAGCTGTAAAACTGCCAGAATAATAATAATAATACGCTGTTTGTTAATTGGCCAGAGGAGAACTGGCACCCCGACTGAGCCTGGTTTCTCCCAAGGTTTATTTTTCTCCATTAGGTCTCCTAATGGGGTTTTGGTTTCCTTGCCACTGTTGCCTCTGGCTTGGCGTGCTCAGTTGGGGACACAAAATTTTTCAACTAAACATCGAAATACATCTAAATAATAAACTAAATTAACCATTTAAACTAAATTACTGATCAAATTATTGATCTAAAGCCCACACTGTCACTGTATGATACTTGAAATTTTTCCAGAATGGCTATACAGCTGAATAAAATTATGCTGCATTATTTTCCTGTTTAACACTGTAAAGCTGCTTTGAAACAATCTACATTGTTAAAAGCGCTATATAAATAAAGTTGACTTGACTTGACTTGACCTGCAAACTTGTCGCTTTTCGGCGACAATCGCCGTTTTCTTGGTCAATTGGGTCATTTACGTGAATCGCGTAGAACCGGAGAGTTTTTTTTTTGGGGGGGGGGGGGTAGTTTCAGTGCACGCGTATAACGTTACCGAACGGTCCGGTACCGAATCTTTAACAGTTCACAGTCGGCTTGTTTGAAGCGCGGAACACACTTCAATCCAAGTTCCCACACGAACATATTAAGTATTCAGTCCATTTTATCACGAGATTCATACGATAAATGCCGTTTTGACGCTCTATATATGGCGTGACTGGTCACTTCATGATCACAGTTCAAGCGGCCGCGCGTGAACGCGATCATCTGTGAAGGCGATCGATCATCTCTTACTAAAGAATAAACATGAATGAAGGTATGCTGAGGATACATTACAACTTACTGTCATGTATATATGTGGTGTAATCGCTAAATCAGTGTTTCAATGACGTCAATATAACTGCTTGTAAACTAAACCATAACGTTAGCATCACATAATTACCTCAGGCAGTCATTCAGTGTGCACAGAATTTTATACTCTAGAGAAATCAACTCTTTCACTAAATACAAGCTCTATATTAGCCTATATATTCATTACATTTTACTTAACCTGTTAGTGATGTCTTGATTATTTCATGCATGTTAAATAAACCTGTCATGAAAATGACAGACACTGTGTATAAATTATTATATTTTAACAACAAATTGGAGAAGAAAACTATTTTATAATTAGATTTAGAAGTTAATGCAAAAACTGCCTTATGTGAAGTTTACATGTTTGCATACAATGTGTTATTTGAGTGTTGATTATTATACCTAAAAATAAATAGCAACTGAATAGTTTGGGCTCTATTTTGTTGACCTTTAATATTAATGTGCAAGTAAGGGCTCCCTATATAGTTTACAGCAATATCTTCAATACACTTTTAGATATAATTTAATTAATTCAAGGACGGACACTTTTTTTCTTCTTCAGTAAACAACTGTTAAATCTAAAAAGCAATTTTGTAAAACTGCTGTACCGAACTCCATGATTTCAAACCTGAGGTACGTACCGAACCGTCAGTTTTGTTTAACACCTCTGCTGTCAGTCTTTTATTTTTTGTCATGCGTCATAACACTTCCTTGAGTTCCAGGTGTTTCCGTGTTGTAAATAAAATCATTTTTTAAATATTAAATGTGTCACTCTCTTTAAGTCACGCTCAGAAATGTGTCATTTGCATACCTCACCCCCCCCTGCGCGCGACACTGTCACCTTTTTTATTTTGAGGAGTTTGCAGGTCTGACAATTACGTGCCTCGAGTTACATTTACCCCATTACATGTAAATAGTTCTCAAACATTTGCATAACTTATCAAATTACACATAATCATACATTACTGCATATGTTCATCTTTTAAACTTACAGATTATGGCCTTTTCAAGAGCGAAACGAGAAGGATGGATGTGGATGCACCTCTATACTCTGCACCATGAGCTCTGAGAAACCAAAATGGCTGATGCATTACTAAAAGCAACAGAGTTCTTAATGTGACCACTAGGTGTCAGTATTGACAAAGTAAACTATAATATAACTACGGCCAGGATAACCTGTAAGTATGATTTATTTTTCGTCTATGTGTTTTCCTGTAATAGTTTGTAATGTTAATTGTACGTTGTAGCAAGGAAGTAAACAAATGACAACGCTGTTTGGCTCTGCAAACCAGTTTGTTAAATGCTCATTCATACTTAAAGGAACTGTATGTAAGAAATGTATTTCAATTAATCATAAAATGGCCCTGATATGTCACTAGACATTAAGAAATCATGTTAATTTCAAATACTTATATCACTGACAACAGTTGTCCGGCCAGGATATTGTCATTTTAAAAGTGAAGTTGCAGCCCTCAACTGATGTTGATGTTGACATTTTGTGTTTTGGCCTGAAGCGCCACCCTCCACCTATCTACCAATCACGAAGTCAGTAGTTTTTCGGCATCCAGGTTGCCAGCTCTGCTCTAGTTACCACAGTTGCAGCTACAAACTTTTTGGATAAAAAATGTCTAAGGAGGGGGAGAGGGAATACACCGCTCTACAGTAATTTGAAAGTGATTGCAGTACCAGTTTTGGCCACAATCCTACATACAGTTCCTTTAACGTTATCCGACAAACACCTAACGTTACAAACTTTTTTAAAATCTCAACAGCGAACTTGGAATTAGTGTTAATTATTCTTTGATTAGAGCTTTAATGTATTGTTTATCTACATGCTTGTTTATCTACGGGCATGCTAAACATGGTTCTGTGTTTGATTTGGCTACTATAGTAAAGCCAATGTTTAGTGTTCATTTTGGTCAATAGTTCTTGGAACAGATATTTGGCTATAACCGTTCTAAAAATACAAAAGTAACAGTGCTATTCAGTAGCGATCACTATAGATCTGCAGTCTTTAATCTTGAGGACCGAACAGGTTGAACAGGTTCTGCTCGATCATCTTCACTAAAATTGTCTGGGTCCGATTCGGGCTCAAATTGGTATGGTTTTATTGACGCCATTGTTTCTAATACTACTGTAGTGGACAGCACATTCCAGGGCCCAGTTTATGGCCGGGCCACTCTCTGTCCATAACAGTGGACAAAGGTTTGCTAAATTTTGATTGGATCTTGGTAGACTGAGACAAACAAACTGTCCAACGCCATCAGATAAGTTGCTATGACAACATCCAGACACCTCTTAGAGGCCAAAAAGACCAGGGGCCTCATTTATAAAACTTTGCGTAGGATTTGCGTCAGAAGTGGCGTACGGATGAAACATAGGACTTGCGTACGCACAGAAATATTCGGATTTATAAAACCATGCGCACACACATCCTACGCAGTTTTCCCTTAATACATCACAATCAATTCTAAATGTAGCGCAGCTTTTGCGGCTTCATGTCACGCCCATAGTTGCCCATAAATAGTCCTTGAAACGCCCACAAGTTAATATTCATGGCAAATACAGAGAGGAAATCAAAAAAACGTAACTTCACTCAATGTGAAGTAGAAATTATCGTTGGCGAGGTGGAAAAGAGGAGAAAAATATTTTTTGGAGGGCACAGTGTGGGCATTACTAATGCCAAAAAGGCACTTGAGTGGCAAAAGGTTGCAGACCCCGTAAATGCTGTAGCCTCACAACCTCGGACCGTGGCCGAAAAAAAAAAAGAAATGGTCGGACATCAAAGCCGAGGCAAAAAAGCGTCTAGCGCTCCATCGGACACCGGAGCTGACCCCTCTTGATGAGAGACTGCCGGCAATTATTGGGGAATCCCTATTAATCCCTATCCCTATTATCTACGTGGAAATGGGAAATAGTTCAGTGCAAATGTAATTTCTTGCAGCTTTCTGAATGGTTGAGACATATGTTATTTTATCGAAAATAAAACAAACTAAAGGCATTTGCATGAATACCATGATTCCGTAGCTGATGAAGAAATTTTTACTATGAAAACAACTTTCCCCAGTGGACAATTAATACATCTATCTATCTATTTATCTATATATCTCCCTAATTATCTATCTATCTGTCTATCTAATTGCATCTATATCTGCTCCGCCAGACAGACACATTGACGAGAATATCAGTTTTGTACATTATTTCGTTCTGTTTACCATATTATTTATGAGGATGAATTGCATAACATGCCAAAATTGTTGCAGAACATAGCCTATTTCCCTTTTTTTTTTTTTTTGCATTTCTGTTGTAATTTTCGTTTGATTTTGTTTGTTTTACACTGCAGATCGATCAAACGGGTGTTCGTGTAGGCTGTTAATTGTAAGACTTGCTTTGTGAAGTCTTCAAGTTATTTATGAGAGGCAGTATTGCCATTTCTTTTAAAATTTCTTTAACACTTTACATTCGATCTAAAATGATTGAACCGTCTCCTGTGTGGAGTGTTCTCATAGAGCCAAGGTAAAAGACCTTGACTAGGGTCCCAAAATAAGAGAGGGAGAAGGTGGTCATCTGATGTACTCATAACCACACCTTAATTGACGTGTGATCCAAAAATCACACCGTCAGTGGTAACGTGAGTACCAATCACTACCTTACTTAACGTCCTTGGATGGACGAAGGTAAAATCACTACATAATTGGCATCCCCTGTTTGGGCCCAAAAGTGAAATTATTACACTACCAAAGTACAGTCTACCGGTAAAGGTAAGGGGCGTGACGTTTCCGACAAATGTGCACTAGGCGGTTAGCGAATCACAACACACTGGGCCAGCTAACCAATCTGAGCCCATTGCGTATTTTTGAGGGACTGGCTTCATAGAACCCGGAAACTATCAGACCGTTTTTACAAGGAGGGACAGAGCAGTGTAGAATAAAGGTAAAATATATAAAAAATAATGCAATTTTTAAAAAACGAAGCATGAACACGTTACAGTGCACCCCACAAACACAATCAAGCCTTCAAAAGAATGTGCTTTACCACCCCTTTAACTAAATGAAACACTGATCACTAATGGTGACCAAACGTTTTCTATAAAACATCAACATCTAAACCTCTGTTAATTCTCAATAAGAGCTAAGATGTCTGACAGAAATGAAGTCAATCTGGTTTAAAATAAGAGTTTCACCCCCGGTTTCACAGACAATGCTTAAGCTAATCCTAGACTAAAATGCATGTTTGAGCTGTTTTAACTGAAAGAATCTTGCACTGACAAATCTTAAAATGTGTCAGTGGCATTGTTTTGTCTCAAGATGCACACCAGTAATGTTTTTTGCTTGGGCACGTTTATAAAAGTTACTTAAATGTCCTAATTGAACTAAGGCCTAATCCTGGCTTAGTCTAAGCCCTGTCTGTGAAACCGGGCCGTAATGTTTTTTCAATTGATTTCATCTAAGGCTGTGGCTGAAGTGTGTTCCCACATAGCAACATTGTGTCGGCCCAGATCCGGCCCAAATCTGGCACTTGTGGCATACTGATCTGGCCCACATGCTGCATTGAATGACGGCCCTTGAGTGGACCACTCCTGTTTGCCAGATCTGGGCCACAAGCAGGCCAGAGCACTGCCACATGTCAGTCAAGAGCAAATAAATAAATCAGAACTGGACCTTATCTGAGCCACAAAATCTGTGTATAATAAATATGGAGTCACCTCAGCTTTAATAAACCTGTTAACAAGCAGAATCACTGAAGGAGAGAAGAGAACAGAAGAAAAAAGACGAGCAGAAAGACAAGAACTACAACTGACTTCAGCCACAGATTTAGATGAAATCAACTGAAGATAAAAGAAGACATTAAATCTCTGAAGATCTCAGCAGAGGAGGATTAAACAACTCCACAAACAGCATTACCAGCTTCACACATTACTAACCAGACTGACTTTATTTCTGTTATACGTCTACAGAAGCTCTTACTGAGAACTAACAGAAGTTTAACTCTGTGTTTCATCTGAAGTCACCATGACAGTGATCAGTGTTTCCATTAGTTGGGCTCTTAACTCTAAATATGCGACTGCCTCTTTTGGCTTCTGTGGATGTGTGTTGGTTTTAAAATCATCATGAATTTAATGATGTCATTTGGTTTTTACAATTGATTTATTAATGCATTTTCATTACAAACCCTGTGTTACTGAAGCCCCATGTCCTGCAGTGTTTTAACAATCAGTCAGAAGATTTTAACAAACATGAGCATATAAAATAAATAACCTATGATGCCATGCCGACACACACAGACATCAAAAATCAGCACATGATTCTCAACAATGGTGACAATCAAAAATGCCATGCTGCAATGCATGCTGGGTACCTGAATAGTACAGAACTCCCAGCATGCATTGCAGCATGAATATATTATGCAGCTGAATATTCCTATTATTTTGTTTGTCACCATTGATGAGATTCATACACCGATTCTTGACATCTGTGTGTATCTGATTAATGTCATAGTTTAACTTTTTGTGCTCTATTAAAAATCTTCTAAAATCTTATTATACTGCTGGATCTCATGCTTTATTAACACAGGGTTTGTAGTGCAAATGTATTATTAATACAACACACTTGTTAATACACCAGGCAACTTCATGATGATTATAAAACCATCACCAGGAAACCACATTCACCTGATGTCACTTCTCTTTAACATCCTTTGCTACTTCAAATGTGTTTTACCAATACACATTCACTGAAGTCAAAAGAGGCAGACTCATAATTAGAGCCCAACTTATGGAAACACTGATCACCGTTATGGTGACTTCAGATGAAACACAGAGTTAAACTTCTGTTAGTTCTCAGTAAGAGCTTCTGTAGACGTCTAACAGAAATAAAGTCAGTCTGGTTAGTAATGTGTGAAGCTGGTAATGCTGTTTGTGGAGTTGTTTAATCCTCCTCTGCTGAGATCTTCAGAGATTTAATGTCTTCTTTTATCTTCAGTTGATTTCATCTATGGCTGAAGTCAGTTGTAGTTCTTGTGTTTCTGCTCGTCTCTTTTCTTCTGTTCTCTTCTCTCCTTCAGTGATTCTGCTTGTTAACAGGTTTATTAAAGCTGAGATGACTCCAGATCTAATATACACAGATTTTGTGGCTCAGATAAGGTCCAGTTCTGGTTTATTTCTTTGCTCTTGGCTGACATGTGGCAGTGCTCTGGCCTGCTTGTGGCCCAGATCTGGCAAACAGGAGTGGGCCACTCAAGGGCCGTCATTCCACGCAGCATGTGGGCCAGATCAGTATGCCACAAGTGCCAGATTTGGGCCGGATCTGGGCCGACACAATGTTGCTATGTGGGGAGTTGGCGTGTGGAGGTCCATCCTGTTGATCATTTCGGCCAAAGTCTGATTGAATCGGGGCATTGTTGCTACAAGAGCTTATTTCTACAAAGATGATATTTAAAAGATGATTTTTAATAAAGCAATAGTTGTTTTCTGTTAGTGTTTGGCATCGTCTCAAACATTGTAGGTGGAAATATATATTACACACCCAATAATGTTTCATGAATGATTAATTTACTGAAACACAGGTAATCAAACATTGTAGTTAGCTAGGTGGAAATATATAGATGCTTATGCACTATGTATTAAATGAAAGGCACAATATAAAATCTCTCACTGTCTCTCTCTCTCTCTCTCTCATGCGTACAGGGGAGTGTGTGAAATTGGGGGGTTTAAAAAACAAATTCCCATGCCTGGGAGATAACACAGTACCCATCTGCGTAAACACATTACAAAATAACTTCTGGTTAAAATTGTTTTACCAGGGTTTTTGGGGGATCCGCGTGTGTGAAAAAGACAGTCCGAAATGACTTATGTACCTAAATTATTTGTTTAACACAAGACAAGATGTCCGGGGTGTGAGAGTTCGGCAAATGGATTCGTCATAATGTCATCCGATTGTTGATTTAAATGGCTTGTCTACCGTTTCGGAGGCAATAGCCGCTGAATCACAAACTACCGTTGTTTTGGTTCGACATTTGAGCCCGACTAATTGTAAACACAGATGATTTTGACACAGAGGTAAAAACACATGGGCATTTTCGGCATACGAAGCGTGGAGGTCTGGCTCCATCTTTCACATCTGAAAAGGTCAGGTTCTGTGAAACTGCTAAATATATGCTTTAAATATACTTGAAACTGTTATCCCCGATTTCATACTATAAACAATCTCTCTCGTATAGTTTAAAGATTCTATTTATTTCAAACACATTATATGATACACACATATATATATATATATATATATATATATATAGTTTAGGACCCCAGTTAATAACCAACTAGTTTTAAAAGCGCGGTTTTTCATGATAGAACTATATATATTCTAAAATAGTCCCCATATTTATAACTGGTTTCCCAGATGTCCGAATGTCTCACCCCTATCCATGCCCGCTACATTTCAAAGAGCAGCCGCAGCGTTCTGACAATACAACTTTTTGAAAGCTTAAACTGCACCGTCTTGTTCCAGTCTCCGGGCAGAAGATGTCATCCAACCGTAAGTCAATGTTTTATTTTACCATATTGCTGTTTGTTGAAATTAGTTTTAAAACTGTTGGTAATTTGGTAAAGCTTTTTTGACTACCGGTCTGTGTGCAGTATACTAAAGGTAAAAGATCACTGATAATTTATTTGTTTGATAATATTACGTTTTTGATTATAACAAATACATTACTATTCGGGACTTTTATTATATTACATCCTAGTCTATCATGTTCCGTTTCTAGTCGGTTATGGTTAAAATTAAATGTGATATTATAAATTCTACCTTTTTAGCAGACGTTTACCGCTACCAAATGTTTAAACACTACGTTTAAACACTACGTGTTTAAACCCTGTAAGGTTTATAGATTTTTATAGTTTTCTATTGTTGTACATTTTCACTTCGTTGTGATGTCATATTGTAGTTTTTTAGTTTTTCTACCATTTTTCCAATGGCTTTTCATGGCCAAAACCATTCTGGTTTATTTGTGCATAGCTGCCCGATTAGTTCCAACCCTACTCATGAGTTAATGTCTGCTGTTGGGCAACAATATTATTATTGTCTAACCGTTGCTTTGTGAAATATTATTTACATCATTATATTTATTCTGTTATACATCATTGGCTGTGGCTCACGTCAGCTGTCAATTTGCCGTGAGATTCGATAGCCGCGTGGTCAGCTGGGCCGGTGTATTATCCATGCGGTCAACGGTTCAAGCCCTGCTGGCACAGACTTTTGTCTTCATTTAACGTTTACATGGTAAATATCATGATGATGATAAGTAACTTGTCATGATCATTGTTTTGAAATGAGATCTGTGTCGGTTTTAATCTTTAAATCCTAACTAAATGTGGCGATTATAACATTCAATGTTGTTATGAGGTATGTCAAACGCAAGAGGGTGTCATTTCATAGTCTGTCTGAACATTCTAGGTTGTTATGAGGCATTTCAAACGCAACAGGGCGGGGTTTCATAGTCTGTTTGAACATTCTATACACGGGTTTCCTGTTTACAAACATTACAGGGTGCGTGCGCATCCTGGAGGCAGAAAGACAGATCGCTCAGCTGGTCCGCTACTGCAACAACCTTAAGTATTGTAGCTTTCCTTATTGATTGTACAACTGCTGACTCAATAAAACGTGATTTTAGTTGGATCTGTTTTTCTGTCTTTAATTTTGCAGTGTTGCTGTGATACATGTATGAATGATAATGATAATTTTTTGGCAAACGCATGCTTCCCCCTAGGTATGTTAAACATCAGGCACCCAGCACTGGCTCTGTTGGTACAATTAACCACGCAGCAACTCCTTGGCATTTTGACTTATAGACACGCCGCTACTAACCTACAACACGAGAGGTTTCTTCTTTCTGCCTCTCGGGTGCGTGCGCAAGCAGTGATGACGTCGCCGAGAAATCCATGTATACTGCTATGAACCATGATTATAGTTAACAGCTGTAATATTTTGGTTATCTGTTTATTGGCTACCTATTGGTGTTAAGCTTTAAAAGTAATGTTAAATCTGGTTGCTAATACGATTTTATACTGTTATGCTCTACTTCAATAGCCAGGTTTTTCATTTCATAGTATGTCTGAAACTCAAAAACATCCTCAATGAGTTTTATTTTGGATATTGTTAACAGCGGTAATATTACATGTTTATTTAACTTTTACCTATGTTAGGTGAGTTTTAGCTGATTCATATGATTAATGTTTGAACACATATGCTGTGAAGTTTTGAATCTTTAAAACCTGTTTTGAATCGAATCTTTTGAATTGAATTTTTGATTCAAATCTTTTGAATCGGATCTTCGATTTAAATCTTTTTGTTCGGATCTTTGATTCAAATCTTTTGATTTGGATCTTTTGAATCA
Organism: Gobio occitaniae; assembly: GCA_033150135.1. Lineage (NCBI taxonomy): Eukaryota > Metazoa > Chordata > Actinopteri > Cypriniformes > Gobionidae > Gobio > Gobio occitaniae. The sequence continues at coordinate 278,432 of JARQWZ010001699.1, forward strand.
TTGCTTTAAACTGATTTGAATCATTGCTGAGCGGCTTTGTGGGGCTTGTAAGATGAGCAGTTATATTGGAGGCGACTGTATCTCTATTTTCACTATGTCTAGTAAGTCTTCAGGGTTGTCACACATGGATTGTACTGCTAGTTCTTAATAGTATTAATAAGAATATATATATATATATATATATATATATATATATATATATATATATATATATATATATATATATATATATAAATATATATATATATAATCGATCAATGTCTGTTTGTTCACAGGTTCAAACCTCGAACTGATCGCATTTGACTCTATTGACTTTTGTGAGTACAACATACTATTTTTTATTTATCATGCATATGTTAATTACAAGACTACAATTGCTGACATCTGTTTTATTTAACATTTACAAATGTTGTCATATGTTCTATTTTACAGTAACCGAACCAGCATTTGACGTGGACACCTCAGATAACGGTAAATATATATATATTTACTTTACATGTTTATTTCTAAATATCTAGTCTTATTTTATGACTTGTTTGATTTTTTTATTTTTTTATTATTTTTATTTATTTTTATTAATACCTTTTTTATTTACATTTTTTAATTTAATTTTTTGATTAATCTTTTTTTTTTTTTTTGATTAATATTTTTATTTTATTTAAAAAAAAATGTTTTGTTTTTGAAATACTATGTTTTGTTTCATTTCTAATTTAGAACTGATCCATCTGGTCACACAGCCTGGTTTTATAGATCTCACACAAGAAGAATGCCCGGATCAGGATCCTGCCACCAGTGAGACTGCCAAGAATCATCGATCTACGTGGTCCAGAATCTACACCGATAATAACTGACGAGCCAATAATTGCCAACAGTAACACGATAGATCTCACATCGGACGAGCCACCACGAGAATCATCGGTGTTGTTACACCAGTGAGGAGAAGTGTCCCTGCGATAACCGGAGGTACGCACGTGCACATTTATCTTTATTCAGTTTTAACTATCACGATAAAATTATGTACATTTGAGAGTCATAACTTTAATTATATACTATGACCAATTAAATTTAGTTTTGATATTTTATTCTCCACAGAGACGGAGTGCGGACAACTTGTTAAGGTGGTCTGACTCGCAGCTAAATGCTTGGGAACGGGCGTCCTGGACCAGTGATGACGATGAAGCGTCAGTGAGAGGTCGTCAAACACCGTATCCTTTTCACGACGAACGATCAGAAGAAGAAGAAATAGGTGAAGTGGACGAAGAAGAAGAAGAAGAAGAATTAGGTGCCACGTTAGAAGAAGCCGAAGATGAGGAAGAAGCAGAAGAAGTCCGTGAAGACGTTGCTGCGCAAGAAGTAGCCACAGTGTCTACTTCATATCTTAATCTTGAACTACTTCACATAATTTTAGCAGAACTTAGGGTACTGGTAAACATAGCAGTGGCTGGTCGCAATCAAGCGGCTGACCAGGATGCGAGGCTTGTAGAATTAACAAATCTTTTAAAGCAGCAGAATGAGATGATTAATAATGCTTTCCGTGTTTTACATGCAAAATTAGATGCTATGCTTGCGCAAGCCACGGGTGTAATGAAGGCTCAGATAAGGGAGATGCAAATGATTGTGAATGCTCTTTGGGCTATACACCTTGCAAATAACCCGAGATAAATATTGTCATGTTTTTTATTACACTGAAAAGTATCATCTGTTCTTATCCTGACATGTTATGATTTTTTTACATTGATTATTTGAATGGTTGTGTTTTTCATATTTTTGTATCAGTCAGTTTTGTTCTATTTCATTTGTTTCCAACACTGGTTTTTCACCTAAATAAATATTAAAATGGATGGTGCAAGATGCTTTTGCAGAGACGATGTACACTCCTGTCAACCAGATCATTCTATCGCAGTCCTGTTACATGCTGTACTTGACATGCAAACTGAAAAACCTGACTCTAGGTGTGCTAGATTACAAGAAATTATAAATATGTATCCAGAATCTGTAGATATGCATTTTAATGAGTATCCATCACGACACGGTTCTAATTTGGAAGACTTAGAAAGGATTATGGCACAATACCCCAATACTGATTTGTGTGAACAATTACAGGGTTTATTAAATGTCTACAACATGCATAATGTACAAGATGGTGGTGGCTTAAATAATGACCATGGTTCAAAATGTACAGATACTATGCTCTCTACAGGTAACATCGATGCCGAACAACCATTGTCTAGCACCTCAGCTCCCCCTACAGGTAACAATGATGCTGAACATCCATCGTGTGGCAACTCAGCTCTACCATCAGGTAATTTAGACTCCGAACGACCGTCGACTAGTAACGCAAATAGACAGCATGTCGGACAACCAGACACTGAAATGTTGATTCGACATGGTGGTTCCGTAAACGGATATCACGTCTTACCAAGACCGCGTTTTAACAGCGTACAATTGACAAGAACCATGAACCTGAGAAAGATTAACTCTTCAGATTTGGCCGCGTATCACATTTTTCTACATGACGCTTTTAGCACAATATAGTCGTATGCTAGAGACATTGGTGGTGACGGTTGTGTAATTAATTTAACACTGACGGCTCATAGTCTAAAATCACCCGTTAGCGCGGTCTTAACCCCCGGCAATAATTATGACATCAATATTTTTTTCGACCAAATTGAATTTTTTTTACAGAGCAACGATCAGATTTTGTCAGACGAGGCGGTCGAGATTGACGCTACCGTAGCTATGAGCAGACGGGGAGGCGGCCGTCGTAAACTCACTGATATAGCTTTTGACCAGGTGATTAAAAAAAAAAGAACTGTACATTGCCCCGATTGCCTGAGGTTTTGTAATTCGAGCTACTGCTTCGAAATGCATAAAAAAACACCCCATGGCCATGATAAACCGCCTTGCGATGCCGTGAAATACTGTAAACTATGTAATAGACGGTACAATGTCATAGGTAATGGCACTCGAGAGCAACACCAATGTGCCGCGCAATGTGGGCTTACTCTCGAGGTCATAATGCAAGGATGTAAATTAATCTTCATGTATGACGATGCTTATGCACAGCGATATATATCGACAGCTATTCATTCATCCCGATGGCTTTATCTAAGATGCCTGCCACGTTAAACTTAAGTACTACTGACAAAGGCTATTTCCCACATAACTTCAATAGACTTGAAAATGAGACTTATACAGGTCCGTACCCTGACAAAAAGTTCTACAACTATGAAAACATGAGCGATAAAGACCGTTTGACTCGTGGTACAGCACTGTCTCAGGGAAGGTCTTTAGATTCGCCGATCAGCTGTACGAGTATGGCGTGAATGACGTCGTTTTATTGCGTGAAGCATGCATGAAGTACAGAAAAGCGTTCATAGAATCCACCGAGCTCGATCCATTCAGCTTTAGCACTCTCCCCAGTTGCTGTATGGGGGTCTTCAAGAGCCATTATCTCGATAGAGGTACGTTAGCTTTAACGCATAATAATGCGTACGTCCAGCAGAGCAAAACTTACTCGAATGTTTCGATCGAATGGCTCGAGTATGTGAAAAAGACTCAAAATGTGGACATTCATCATGCTGTAAACCACGACGAAGTATCAATCGGTCGTTAGTTTTTAGACGGTTACTATGAACAGGATGGCGTGAAATACGGGCTAGAATTTAATGGTTGTTTGCACCATGGGCACTAATGCCGTTTTGAGCCGTATCATACGCACCCCATGTCAATTGTCCCCTTCGGCGTTCTCAGGAGACGGTTTGACGATAAAGTTGAAATTCTGCAAAACGCGTATGGTTTACGAATTGAGGTTCTTTGGGAGTGTGAATGGACCAAAATGAAACAGACCGACCCCTCTGTGATGGAGTTTATGAGTACTTATAAACAGCCAGAGAGTCTGAAGCCCCGGGAGGCCCTGTTTGGGGGGACGTACTAATGCTTATAAACTCTATCACAAAATGGTCGAGGGTGAGAAAATAAGCTATTTGGATTTTACCAGCTTATACCCCTTCTGTCAAGCTAGAAAAACCTATCCGATCGGGCACCCCAAAATAATTTTCACCGATTTTGACGCAATTGAAAATTATTATGGTCTTATCAAAGTGACCGTGTACCCCCCTCGGAAATTACTGCACCCGGTTCTCCCTTACAGAGAACTCATGTTTCCGCTGTGTCGAACGTGTGCGCATGACCAAAACCAAACTTCAAACTGTCACACAGATGATGAGAGGGCTCTCTCTGGTTGCTGGGTCAGTATCAAACTTTTAAAAGCCCTCGAGAAGGGTTATGTGGTTGCGAGGATCGACGAAGTTTGGTATTTTCCGCAACGGTCAGATACGGCGTTTACCGATTATGTGAAGACTTTTTTACGTTTGAAACAGCAAGCGTCTGGTTATCCGTCAAACGTCGTCACGGACTCCGACAAAGAGTCTTACATCCGTGAGTATTTTGAAAAAGAGGGTATCCGTCTTGACCCTGAAAAGATCGCCCACAACCCTGCGCAGAGGTCAATTAACAAATTATTGTTAACCCCTTAAGCTGCATGAGCGCGTGCACGGGTTGAAGCGCTATTTTTAGCACGAGTGTAATGTTTGTTAATAGATTTAACGTAAAAAAACATCATTAATCTTGACAAACTATATATCATTCTAAAGGTCTAAACCTCAAGCATCGAGGACAGACCACTGTTTTTCAATGAAAAGCTTATAACGGCTGTATTTTTGCATGAATGTAAGCAATACACATCAAAGCAATTGATAAGAAAAAAAGAGCACATACCAATAGTGTCCTAATTACGAGCCACACACGCATCCACTGCTAAAAGTTCCAGAATGAATGGAAAGGTGAGGGTCCACTGAATAACATCCCATAGAGCATTTTAATCCAACGAAACAATAACGGTGTAATATTGATGGTTAATCCTTTGTTTACATCGCATTTCTGCGGAGCGGAGTATCATACTAGACTGTTATGCAATAAAATAATGCACCAAAAACCGTCTCCCGGTAGCATAAAGTGGCATGGGTTTATAGCTTTGAATGTTACGAACATAATACAACTAACCCCACTCAAAAACATGCAAAGATAGCCGGGATATAGTCAAAAATATCCAACCATAGCACTCGTTTTAGCTGATGTCATGACGTGCTCATCCAATGATAATGTCTGTTTATCTGGAGCCAATAAAAGCATTGAATCGTCATGACTGACAGAAAATGTAGCCAATGAACACACGATTCCAACGAGACCTCTCATGTGTATATTTGTCACATGGGCGTGAATATTTATTCATTTGAATGTGGCGCCATCTCCCCACGAGATGCTGCGAGTGTGTGTGACACGTTTATGCGTGTGTGACACCCCACCCCTCCCCGTCATTTGACAGCTAAGAGCTAACGGGCTAGTAAACAGGCGGTCTCTTTGTAGTAACTGTTTGCTAATCTTACTAACTGGACGGAATTTATTATCCAATGGATCGTCAAAAGAAGTTTGTATTGTGCTGAAGATGCTTTATTTGAGCTCACTCGAAGCAGCGATGTGGAAAACAGGGGAGAGAGTGAAGGAGAGTGAAGACAGCGATGACGGTGATATGCTTGTTGACAGAGAAGTTGATCCAATAACATACCGGTGAGTTGCTATGTGTAGTTGTTTATGTATATTGAGAATGTGTGTGAGAATGTATTTATTTTATTGTTTCTGTGTGCTAGAAAAAATGCAATATACCAGTATGCATTATACATATGCTGATATTTTGCATTTTTCCCCATGTGTGTGTAAATAAAACATATATATATAACACATGTAATTGTTTATATATATATATATATGTTTTTCTGTGTGCTAGAAAAATGACAATATACTAGTATAGATTATACATATACTGATATTTAGCATTTTTTCTTGCACACACAGGAAAAAAAAAAATATATATATATATATATATATATAATATATAAAATGCATTTTTTTCCCCTGTGCTACAAAAAACAAATTGACGAAAAAAGAAAAGTTCTGGACGGCCGACCATCTGTGTGATTGTTGATTTTATGTCTGGCCATCAATATGAATGCTCACTGTATCACCAGCCATTAGATTGATGCTTGGGATGTGTGAGAATGTATCGGTGTCCATCAATATGAATGCTGTCTAACCGACTGCCCATCAGTTTCATTGTTCATGGGATGGCCTGTAATTAGAGTGAATGATGACAGTGTGATTGTTGATTGAATGGGCAAACTATACAGAAATATTACATGCAGTGCTAATTCTCTTTCCTTTCCTTGCCATTCTACAGGCATCAGGTTGAGTCTTCAGATGAGCTATGGTATCCAAGCACCAGCCAACCAGCAGAAAAGAGAAGAACGCTTTCAGATTCTTCAAGATCTGCACTTGCTGTTGTAGACCTGAATCGGCCAGTAAAAGGCCAGTAAATGTTTTTTTTTTTACATTTGCAAATTGTGTGTGTTTTTATAGCTATATATTTATATTATATTGTTATTTATATTACTAGTTATATTTATAGTTATTATACTTATATTACCTGTTGTATTTTCAGTTGCAAAGAAGTTTAGCTCTTTTTTATTAATATTTCATTTTTATTATATTTTTATAAGTTCTGTTGTACAAATAAATCACTTATACAAAGTCTTATGGTTCTGCCTATTATTTTATAGTTGAAAAAGCATTCAAGCATCATATATGATGGCTAAAACAGCTTGCAGTACCCTTCATAACATTAGGTTATCAAGTCTCCTGTAGGTTTCTTGGCACCTGGACATATTCTTAGAAAAAAGCATGCAGGAACCCCATTTTTCATGATATCTTCGTCAAATTTTAAATATAAACTGATGAGACTTGTGCCTTTCAATTCATTAACTAACTGGATTCCTCCAGGCTTATTTTCATATATTTTTACATCAAATAATAAAGTGTTCATTGTAGCACAAATCATCTTCAAGACACTTCAACTTCTATAACTGTTTGTCTTTCTAAGTTTTTTTCTACTTTAATGTTTGGGTAATAAACTCTAAAGTGTCTTCTTTTTAAAGATGTCTAAATTGTGCATGTAGTGCAAATTGTTCAGCAACTGCAATTGTTTTAGTTGGGAGATGTCATTTCTGGGGATGTGCCTCAAGCAGGCGGAGGGAGAAATGGAACAGACATAGTCTTGGAAAAAAGCTTGCAGGAACCACATTTTTCATTATATCTTCCTCAAACTTGAACTATAAACTGATAAGTCGTGTGGTTTTCAATCCATAACTGAACTGGATTCCTCCAGGTCTATTTTCATATATTTTTACATGAAATAATACAACATTCTGTGTAGTGCAAATAATTTTTGAGGCATTTCAACTATTATAATTTTTTATCTGTTTGAGAAATATCAACTCTGATATCTTGCTTTTTATTTTAGAGTCCCAAGTGTCTTCTTTCCAAAGATACCTTAATTGTGCATGTAGCACACTGTTCTCAGGAGCTATAATTGTTTTAATTCAGGTAGGTCGTTTTCAGCTGTGAGCCCCAAAGTGGGGGTGCAGCTTAACAGGTTAAACAGTAATTCGGGTCGATTCTCTATGAGAGAGGATTTACCTAGAACCTCCCTCATGAAAGACCCTGAAGAATTCACGAGAATGGTTTTTGGCAACGATCTGTCGTTTTTCACATTCGTCTCAGACGACGTAGCTCTTGTGCACTATCGCTCACCGAAAGGTGCTGTTTGCACGACTCATGACATTAACGTGTTTGTAGGGGCATTTACAACTGCTCATGCTAGGTTAGAGTTGTATGAACTGATGGACCGACTTGGTGACCGATTATTATACTCGGACACCGACAGAGTAATATTCGTATCTAGGGCTTGAGACTGGGAACCCCCTCTGGGGGACCATTTGGGGGAGCTGACGAGTGAAATAGACGATGGGGATTATATTACGGAGTTTTGTTCTAGCGAAAACTTACAGGTATCGCACAGCCAAAGGCAAAGCATGTATGAAGGCTAAGGGGATAACATGGAACGACCCAAAAACTCCCTAGCTATCCGTTTAGACAGTCTTATATGTCTGGTTGACAGCTATGTGACATCACGTGATGATGTAAAATACCTCCTGGCTCACACTGAAAACATTGTGAGGAATAAAAAGACTCTCACATTGCACAACAAGTAATCCGGTTGCAGGGGCTTAGCAGGAAACTGTTGCCCGTCAACGTAGACTGCTAGGTACTCCAGGTCATAATGTTTGAAAGCAAATGGGTTCTTGCCGTAGGCTCCTGTGAATGCATCGTTATCGACCATAGCGATAACAATAGATTTGGGCAGCGTTCCTAAAAACAAATTCTCCTGATTTGAAACGCGGCTCCCGGCTGGTATGGAGAAGTTTTTTAGACAAACCCTATCTATGGGGTACTTGGCCGTCGCAGAGAGCAGAGCCTGGGCGTGCCCCAGTCTCACGGAGGGTGATACGGACACTTTCTTGACAAACAGGGATGCCGACATGATTTTTAATTTGTAAGCGACATCCCCGGTTTTCATCAGACAGAATGAATCTTTGCCTCTGATCATTCGTATTTTAATGTCAACGCCGTTTAACATAAATTTTTCTTGAAAGAAAATATCGCTGTGAATGGGTACCAGCAGTTCAACTGTTTTGCTTTCGTTTGTGTATTGAGATCTTGCTGCCAGACCGGTATTAAGTCCCGTAGGGTCAGCAATGTCCATCTGCCCGGCTGTGACTGTAAAACAGTCCCGCCGAGAAGAGGAATTCCAGCGAATCTTTACTGTAATTGATGAGACTTTCAATGATACATTGGTAAGGATAGGTATTTGAACTCTGAGATATCAATCGGTCCCAAGACTCACATCCACTTGTGAAAATATAGTTGCACCCGGGTAATTTATTAGACCAACCCTAGCGGTGTCCGGGATGTTACCGCCATCAGGCGCTGTGATTTTAAGTCGTAGATACAACAAAGTGTTATTCAGATCCACATAATCCTCGCCGTTTACAGCTATAAAAAACTCCAATGGAGCAGAGTCAGATATAGCCGATAAAGGGGGTACTTCTATATAGCTGTTTTTCTCAATAACCCTCTGCGTCAGGGGGACCGTAAATAAATCCAGCTCGGACTTGATACACTCCCCCGACATTCGATGCAGTAATGCCATGTTAGAAAATGTTTTTTACTGATCTCTTAACCGATATGTTTCGTCTCACGGTCTTCTTACGCTTTCTGCGTACTACTGAAAACTTCTTTGGTCCGCGTGTTTTTTCTTCTTTTTATTTACTGTACGACCACGCCTCCTTATACTTGGTGGTTTAGATAGTCTCTTACGGGCCATGACCATCAGGCCCAATCCGTCTTGAGATTTACCGTTGTCGTTATACGATCTTGACAACACGTTTGAGACAACATCGGACAGTCATTGAGACAGCAGCCGATTTTAGATGGGGTTTAGCGATGCTGAACCCTCTTTTTAGAAATGGTATGGCTATCCTAAACAACCCTCTGAATATATAAATATATAAACAAATAAATATATCCCGAATATCCTGGTAGACCTCCACCGGCCTGGTTTTGGTAATAATTAACATATTCAGCAGTATTCGTCTCACGTGGGTTATAATAATGATAAGACATTTTTAAAGAATAGAATGTTTTGCCGGTTTAAAGTGGAGCTTTACGACGACTTTCCCGTAAAAAAATTGTATTTCACAGTTTTGGTCGTCCTTCAACTCTATGGTGATGTCTGTGATGAGCTCTTTGTTGATCGCTGCGTAGTGCGGTTTGTCGTATCTAACACTGACTGTATCGTTGTTTTCACCCGATATATGTACGCATCTCAAAAGAGGAACATATGAATCCCCCACCGATTGATAATGGATAATGTTGGTGTAAACGTAGCTCATATAGACACCCGCGTTGATATCAGCTTGATGCGGGGAATACTTGATATGGGTTTCTGTGAAATCAGCTTTTTCATGATAGGCCTCTCGTCCGAGAGGCTCATCTGGTGCCAATCCAAAAATAGTGGCTAGTTTCCCACGGAAACTCACAGCCACGGTAGGTTTTGCAATCAGATAGACTTTGTTTTTTAAATGGTCGTAATTCATTACCCCCATCGGTGATAGAACTGTATTTATCGCACGGATCACATCACGGATGTTTCCGTAGTATCCCCCATTTATTCGCAGTCTCCTCGTTACTAAAAAACCTGATATCTTTTTAAACAGGTTTTCACCAGGTTTATTCAAATCTTTCTCAGTCGGCATCGGAGCGGTATGTAGAGTGAAAATGCCATCTTCATCATTAAAGGAGTACCAACTTCGAGGATATTCGATTTCGACGAGTCCAACTTCCCATTTCCCTTTCAAGTTGATGGCTGTAGATAGTCTTGTTCTATAGCTAGAAATGCCGTTTTCAGGATACGCCGTCAAAGAAGCATTGCACGGCAACGTAACATAGAATCCCTGGTCATCCATGATAGAGCTTTACTTGAATGAATGCAACCACCCAAGTTATATACGTTTTAAGGAGTTTGCAGGTCCACCAGAGTTTTTTTGTCTATATACTGTAACTATTAAATTTTGAAGGCCATCCTACCCATTTCACTAACACAAGCGTCGATCTCCCCTGTTTTTTCTCTCCTAAAATCTTTTCCACCTTAAAAGATTTGTTTTTGCTTACAACTATCTTTTGTAACTCTTTTTCATAAAAAAACACCTTCGATGATCTCCCCGTCATAATCAGCCAGTCTGTAGACGGGTGGTTGGCGTGGTATACATGCGGATATGGTGAAAAATTCTTCAGTGTAGTTCTGTTCATACCCTTTGGCGAAAGGTCCTCGCACTTTAGAAATCCTAAAGACGTCTCCGACTTTATATTTAAATACCGTCTTCTCGTTCTTCTTCTTCTTCTTTATACAGCCATACAAGTTTTGAAACACTGTAGCCTCGTTTTCTTTATCGACGTCCAGAGGTCTCATCTTAATACTGAGGTGATAACTCGAGTTGTATCCTTCCGTGATATCTTGTAAAACATCCATGTATCGATGGGTATTCGTAGCCGTTAAAAATCGCCACATACGGCTTTTTAATGTTCTATTAAAACGCTCCACCACACTAACTTTTAAATCGGTAGCAGTCGCGAAATGATTAATGGCATGCTTTTTCATGACTTGAAAAAATTCCTTTCCCTGATCCGTCTGCAATTTCTGAGGTACACGTCCCTCTTTGAGTATAGACTCAAATGCTTTAGTAACCTCAACCCCGCTCTTATTCTTTAGCAGGCGAGTCCAAGCGTACTTGCTAAATACATCTATACACGTTAGCAAATATTTATTATTATCATTATCCTTGGAATATGCTGACATGTCAACGAGATCCGCTTGTAACTGTGTATCGATACCATAGACCACAACTCTGTTGCGTTTGTATTTTACAGGAGCGGTTCTGTGTAGTGTATAAGCGTCCTCACCGGACAGCCATTCCGAAACCTGTTTATCGCTTAGACGGATGCCGCTATCGTTAAAGATGCCGTCTTTTAGTCGTTTTTTACCTCCTAAAGAGCCAGGGTTGGATGGAGTGTAATAAGTTTTTTTCATGAGCTCTGACATGTTGTCGTTTCAATCATCTGCAAAAGAATAATGCACACAAGTGGAGCAAATCAAACTTTTATTAAAAAATCATTACAATGATATCACGGGAGATATGCTGTCATCAGGTTTTAAGTAATAATAGATTACAAGGCATGTGAGATTAATAAAACATCACACGATAAGCAAGATTAATAAAAATACATTGAATGCTAAAACATCGCTATGGGTATGTATGAATAGTAAAACAGATTAGACATGTTCTAGCCAGAAAAGAAATTCACGGCACGTCTTAATATGATGGTCTATGATACGGTCGACTGTTGTTTCAATAACAACATCTACATCAAATCCATCATTGTCATCTTTTAACGCCTGTGACTTGCAAACATCAGTTACAAAGGCACAGATATAGAGGATGTCGGCGAGACGTAACTCAGATTCACACATTACATCGAGAACATCTCTTATTACAGAAAATGGGTCGGGGTTATTAACACATTCGTCGTGCAATTTATACCATGTGGCTGACATTCCTCTTACATTTTCCATTTGTGTCTTGAGATTTGTTACAAGCTTGTAATCGTCGATCGAGTCATCCTCACTGATTACAACAATAATAACAATGAACAATATTTCGAGTTGTCTTTTGTAATGTCCTTTAAAGAAACATTCTACGATGCTCTTTCGGCTGCATTCAACACCCATGCTGGCTGTGTCTTGGTTAGTGGCCATTCGGAGTGGGGTTTCGCTGCCAGAGATCAACGGCATCGTAGATGACTTTCTTGCAGGACTTATCAAGGAGCTTCTCCCTGATTGTTTGCAGCTTTGCAGTAAAGAACGGTTTGTCTCTTAATTCGTGCAGAATGGCACCGGCAGTTCCTTGAATCCGCTGAGGATGGGACCTTAACCCAAAACGTCGTAGGGCATAGGCTATGACCCCTCGAAGATTAGGTTTAAACAGTTTGCTGGTCAGCTCTTTAAAGTGGGAGTCAAAGTTGTGGCTGGTTCAAACAGGCAGGAATGTTGCAGCTGGCTGGGGTGATTCGTGGCGCAACCCTGACACTCGTCCTTTTGTTTTCCGTCGATGAGATGTTGCAGCAGCACCACTATCGTAGCTTTGATGATTTTGAACCCGACGTTGGTGAAACAACCGTCTGTGGTGTCAAAATCCTTATCGATAGAGGGTGTAGCGCCACCATAAAGACCCGTTAGGAAGCTCAGGTTGCGATATCCAAGCTCTGTACAAAATTTATCCAGCCAGGCTATGTCAGTATCTAATGTTCCGGGGTTGTCTGGCAGAATAGGATCTGTAGCATTGTCATTAGGAGGTTCGTAGAAGCCCCGAAGCTCTGAACTGGCGTCTGCATCCATGGTTTATAAATGAGGTGCAGGGTGGGTCTGGCTACAGACTTTTATGGGCGTAGTGAATGGGCGGGGATGGCAGGTCGTACGCCCCCGTGCGCGCGCATCTCTCAGGGTGAAACAACTGCACTTTAATTTTGCTGTACCCCTCCTGCATGTCGCACCACATGAACATTTTGTTTATGGCTGAAAAAACAGTAGTCAGCATACTAACGTCACACCATGCGGTTAAAAATTCCATCTTGTACAGATCGTGGTGTTCATCCTGAAGTATAGGCCCCGTACGACCAGAAAGCTTTGCCTTGTCCTTGCAGCAGAAAATGAAAATGCCATCAACGGCCTTCTTTTTATAATGATCGGCTACCACACGGTACCTGGTATTCGGCGCCACCCCATCCCACTCTCCGATGTACAATGAGGTGCTTACACGATCATTCAGATCCTTCCACACGCGAGTGTGAAACAAAGTCCAGTCTTTATCATGAAACACCAGGCATGGGTCTTCTTCCGGAAAAAATTCCCCGGCTTTGTCAGTGGTGTAGAGCGTAACGACTCTAGATGGTTTATGAAATATGTAGCCGAATACACGGTTACTGGTCATCAAAAATTCGGCTCTCACAAAATCCGTCTTTTCTTGGAGAAACTTTGTCAAACTGATGTAACCATGAGGTTTTCTCGGAGCCATAGGTGGGTCGTCAAACAGTGCTTCGCAGCATTCTTTATTCGGGGTTTTAACAAATTTTAAAGACGCCATGTTCATGTATTTCACAACCCTTATCCATTTGCTGTTTGCCTGGGTCTATTTATACTGATCTATGGTGGAATGCACCAACCCCTCACGTGTCCGGCAGATGTCCCCCCGAAATCACCCTTCAAATAGTCGTGGCAAAGTTCAAAACAATCATTCTTCACATTGGTGGCCTAGAGGTCATACCCTGACATCGCTATTTCAAATATCAGACCTCAAAGGTCATATCGATCCCCGGAGGATACTCAAGGTCAAACGTGACAGCAATGTGGGTGGTCAAGGTCAAACGTGGGCGAGGGGAACGATGTGGGTGGTCCATGGCAAAGGGGCGTGATAGGTCAAAGGTTACAATCAATCAAAGTGACAGGAGCTGGCTTATATAACTACTTACATACAACTGTTAGGTTTTACAGTGTACTTTAAATAACATTAGAAGTAATGTCAGAAAGATATCAGCTCTGCTGTAGTTCATAAACACCAGTAATGAAGTTGTATAGTGAGGGCGATATCACGTCGTCGGAAACAGATCATCAGTGTCCAAATGTGTAGTGAGCCAGCATCCTTTACTGTCCTTACCAGTGCACGAATTCATTCACGAGCTCGGGAGCTAGGGAACTGATTGAGGTTACATCCACACGAAGCCAGAGCTTTCCCCATCCAATCTTTTTTTCCCCTCGTCTCAAGAAATATCTGCGTACACACGAAACCACTGAACCACTGAAATAAATGAAACTTCCCTCACACAAAACGAATTGCCAGGGAACAAATTATAGATTCATGAGACCAAAGATCGGCCATTAGATATACACAAGAGGAATTCTATCTCATGTTTAACCACTAAAGTGACAACTGAGTCAGCTGCAAGACTTCAGGAGGACTAGCCGAGTTAAGGCTGCTCTCGCAGGGGTTAATGAGCGCTGAGCGCCACTGATTGACTGGATCTCACAACTCCGAAAATGCCAGATCAAAATAGTTCAAATAGGCGCTCTCTTTATAAATAAACCACAGATTTTAGCTTTAAATAACTACATTCTCGCCTGAAAAAGTATGAAAACTACATTTTGTGACACAATAACAGTAGTATTATTAAATTATGTGGGTTTTCTCATCCACACTGACGCTTGTTGGTTGGTGCATTCTGGGATACCGGTCTGTCTGAAGTCCACACAAGTCTCCTCTCCATGCATCCTCGATAAAAGGCATGGATCAAGGACACATCCGGGGATTTGAACTGTACTTGGCTAGATATGAACTTTGAATTGGAACAGGAATTGGGCAGCGACTGATAACGTTTCACGAGTCCATGAGAACAAGTACAGACAAAAACGCATAATGAGAACCGGCTGAAGACTTGTACACAGCAAAAACTCCAGAGTTAAATTGACTCTCCTGGGAGTATATGTAAGACCACACTCAAGAGTGTTAAAGTGTTAAAATAAGAGTGTTAAAGTAACACTGAAGCAGTGTTAAAGTTAATGAGAAAATTAAGTGATTAATTGAGTGATGATTGGCCATTATTGAAGATACCTGATGTTAACACGCGGAATCACCAAATGAGAAAAATCTAAATTTTCAGTGTTTGTTTTACTTTGATTTTACCCTTGACTTTTAATATTATATTTTGTTTGGTGCTGTAACTGAGTTGTAACAGCCAGACAAGTAATGACAAAAGCTGATTGCTTGGTGTTGGTTATGTTTTGACTGAATCACTAATCTCGTTTAGAGCCTAGTCTCTGAGTTGGGTTTATCTGGTTGATTATAACATAAGTTCCAGCATTTTCAATATAATTCTAAGGATTTCTTGAAAGTTGTTATGCACACGCAAATCAAGAATCAGTGAAGGAATCTCAACAATGGTAACAAATGCACTAATGGTAACAGATGGCTCCCAGAATACACTGCAACATGCTTTTTGATGGTCACCACTGTTGAGATTCTCAGGCTGATTCTTGATGTCTATGAAAAGGTTTTTTTCTTTTTTTTGATCAGAACAACTTTTAAGAAATTCTTTGGATTAAGTTGAAAATGCTTGATTTTATACTGTGGAATCACAAGGCTGGTGTAAACATAACTCAATATAAGGTTATAATCAATGATTCAGCTCAATTGATGAATATGTCAAAACATAACCAACATCACCTGATCAACTTTTACTCGTTGCTTGTCTGGCTGTTAAAGCAACCAAAACAAAATCTAAAGTGTTAAATGTCAAGGGTCAAGATCCAAACTAAATCAAACACCGATCACCATAATGGTGACATAAGAATTGTGGGGTTCTCCTTTGGCGATTCAGCTTGTTATCATCAGGTGTTCGTCACTAATGGCAAATCATCACTCAATTAATCACTTAACTATCTCATTAACTTTAACACTGCTTCAGTGTTACTTTAACACTCTTATTTTAACACTTTAACACTCTTGAGTGTGGTCTCACATATACTCCCAGGAGAGTTAATTTAACACTGGAGTTTTTGCTGTGTAGCATGCGCGAGACGTGGTGTGATGACATCACCGTTTCACAAAATATACGGATTGGCTGTTCACACGAAAACGCAAGGGTGTCGGTTTCAGATTTATCCACTCTTGGACCCGGTTTCAAAAAATACCAGTTTCAGGCTCCCAAAACGCTGAACTCCGTGTGAATGGGACCTGAGACCAAGGAAACCAAGGTGTAGACAATGAGTGACCATGGTAACTAACAAGGGTAGCTTTGGAAACAGACAAGGAAATAAGGAACAAGAGCAACCAGAAAATAAACACAGGAAGTGAATACAGAAACAATGGAACAGAAACACTTCAACATAAAAGTCCTTAACCACGAGACAGGCTGGAATCATGACAAAATGCCCTGTATATAGACTATGAAATTTAACATCCAAAAACATTGATTATATTACAGTATATATACTCGTATAATAATGGCCCTTTTTATTTCCTGAAGATGATGCTGTAGTCTTCAGTGTTGTTTGCATCCACAGCAAAGACATCTGAAGAACTTCCTGTACTGCTGTCTGACCTGGACGAGAATGAGACGAGAGGAGCTGAGTCACTTCATGACATCAATTTAACCTCTGAAACTCATGAACCACAGTGGAGTTATAATAAATATATTATAAAAATCTGTTGAGACTTTCTGAAGTAAACTGATCATTTTCTGTCTCTGGAGAGAGTTTTCCAATGAAGCGGGATCATAAAATGAACTATTTACTAGAGATGCAGCAAAATTTCGGCCACGGATAAATTATAATGAACAAGTAATGAATTAGGGCTGTTCGGTCCCTGTACGACCGGAGCTGGAGCTTGGTCCACATTGCCGGCAGTAAGTCAGACTTTTTGTGGTATAGCTCTACTGTGCTGTTCATGATGTGGTATAGCTCTACTGTGCTGTACATGATGTGGTATAGCTCTACTGTGCTGTACATGATGTGGTATAGCTCTACTGTGTTGTTCATGATGTGGTATAGCTCTACTGTGCTGTTCATGATGTGGTATAGCTCTACTGTGCTGTTCATGATGTGGTATAGCTCTACTGTGATGTACATGATGTGGTATAGCTCTACTGTGCTGTTCATGATGTGGTATAGCTCTACTGTGCTGTTCATGATGTGGTATAGCTCTACTGTGCTGTTCATGATGTGGTATAGCTCTACTGTACTGTTCATGATGTGGTATAGCTCTACTGTGCTGTTCATGATGTGGTATAGCTCTATTGTGCTGTACATGATGTGGTATAGCTCTACTGTGTTGTTCATGATGTGGTATAGCTCTACTGTGTTGTTCATGATGTGGTATAGCTCTACTGTGTTGTTCATGATGTGGTATAGCTCTATTGTGCTGTACATGATGTGGTATAGCTCTACTGTGTTGTTCATGATGTGGTATAGCTCTACTGTACTGTACATGATGTGGTATAGCTCTACTGTGCTGTACATGATGTGGTATAGCTCTACTGTGTTGTTCATGATGTGGTATAGCTCTACTGTACTGTTCATGATGTGGTATAGCTCTACTGTGCTGTTCATGATGTGGTATAGCTCTATTGTGCTGTACATGATGTGGTATAGCTCTACTGTGTTGTTCATGATGTGGTATAGCTCTACTGTGTTGTTCATGATGTGGTATAGCTCTACTGTACTGTTCATGATGTGGTATAGCTCTACTGTGCTGTTCATGATGTGGTATAGCTCTACTGTGCTGTTCATGATGTGGTATAGCTCTACTGTGCTGTTCATGATGTGGTATAGCTCTACTGTGTTGTTCATGATGTGGTATATCTCTACTGTGTTGTTCATGATGTGGTATAGCTCTACTGTGCTGTTCATGATGTGGTATAGCTCTACTGTGCTGTTCATGATGTGGTATAGCTCTACTGTGTTGTTCATGATGTGGTATAGCTCTACTGTGCTGTTCATGATGTGGTATAGCTCTACTGTGTTGTTCATGATGTGGTATAGCTCTATTGTGCTGTACATGATGTGGTATAGCTCTACTGTGTTGTTCATGATGTGGTATAGCTCTACTGTGTTGTTCATGATGTGGTATAGCTCTACTGTGCTGTTCATGATGTGGTATAGCTCTACTGTGTTGTTCATGATGTGGTATAGCTCTATTGTGCTGTACATGATGTGGTATAGCTCTACTGTGCTGTTCATGATGTGGTATATCTCTACTGTGTTGTTCATGATGTGGTATATCTCTACTGTGTTGTTCATGATGTGGTATATCTCTACTGTGTTGTTCATGATGTGGTATAGCTCTACTGTGTTGTTCATGATGTGGTATATCTCTACTGTGTTGTTCATGATGTGGTATATCTCTACTGTGTTGTTCATGATGTGGTATACCTCTACTGTGTTGTTCATGATGTGGTATATCTCTACTGTGTTGTTCATGATGTGGTATAGCTCTACTGTGTTGTTCATGATGTGGTATAGCTCTATTGTGTTGTTCATGATGTGGTATAGCTCTACTGTGCTGTTCATGATGTGGTATAGCTCTACTGTGCTGTTCATGATGTGGTATAGCTCTACTGTGCTGTACATGATGTGGTATAGCTCTACTGTGCTGTACATGATGTGGTATAGCTCTACTGTGCTGTTCATGATGTGGTATAGCTCTACTGTGCTGTTCATGATGTGGTATAGCTCTACTGTGCTGTTCATGATGTGGTATATCTCTACTGTGCTGTACATGATGTGGTATAGCTCTACTGTGTTGTTCATGATGTGGTATAGCTCTACTGTGTTGTTCATGATGTGGTATAGCTCTACTGTGTTGTTCATGATGTGGTATAGCTCTACTGTGCTGTTCATGATGTGGTATAGCTCTACTGTGCTGTTCATGATGTGGTATAGCTCTACTGTGCTGTTCATGATGTGGTATAGCTCTACTGTGCTGTTCATGATGTGGTATAGCTCTACTGTACTGTTCATGATGTGGTATAGCTCTATTGTGCTGTTCATGATGTGGTATAGCTCTACTGTGTTGTTCATGATGTGGTATATCTCTACTGTGCTGTTCATGATGTGGTATAGCTCTACTGTGCTGTTCATGATGTGGTATAGCTCTACTGTGTTGTTCATGATGTGGTATAGCTCTACTGTGCTGTTCATGATGTGGTATAGCTCTATTGTGCTGTACATGATGTGGTATAGCTCTACTGTGCTGTTCATGATGTGGTATAGCTCTACTGTGTTGTTCATGATGTGGTATAGCTCTACTGTGTTGTTCATGATGTGGTATAGCTCTACTGTGCTGTTCATGATGTG
Source organism: Gobio occitaniae (assembly GCA_033150135.1). Taxonomy (NCBI): domain Eukaryota; kingdom Metazoa; phylum Chordata; class Actinopteri; order Cypriniformes; family Gobionidae; genus Gobio; species Gobio occitaniae. The sequence goes on from JARQWZ010001699.1 coordinate 297,903, forward strand.
GTATAGCTCTACTGTGTTGTTCATGATGTGGTATAGCTCTACTGTGCTGTTCATGATGTGGTATAGCTCTATTGTGCTGTACATGATGTGGTATAGCTCTACTGTGCTGTTCATGATGTGGTATAGCTCTATTGTGCTGTTCATGATGTGGTATAGCTCTATTGTGCTGTTCATGATGTGGTATAGCTCTACTGTGCTGTTCATGATGTGGTATAGCTCTACTGTGCTGTTCATGATGTGGTATAGCTCTACTGTGCTGTTCATGATGTGGTATAGCTCTACTGTGCTGTTCATGATGTGGTATAGCTCTACTGTGTTGTTCATGATGTGGTATAGCTCTACTGTGCTGTTCATGATGTGGTATAGCTCTACTGTGCTGTTCATGATGTGGTATAGCTCTACTGTACTGTTCATGATGTGGTATAGCTCTATTGTGCTGTACATGATGTGGTATAGCTCTACTGTGTTGTTCATGATGTGGTATAGCTCTACTGTGCTGTTCATGATGTGGTATAGCTCTACTGTGCTGTTCATGATGTGGTATAGCTCTATTGTGTTGTTCATGATGTGGTATAGCTCTATTGTGCTGTTCATGATGTGGTATAGCTCTACTGTGCTGTTCATGATGTGGTATAGCTCTACTGTGCTGTTCATGATGTGGTATAAATCTACTGTGTTGTTCATGATGTGGTATAGCTCTACTGTGTTGTTCATGATGTGGTATAGCTCTACTGTGCTGTTCATGATGTGGTATAGCTCTACTGGTGTTGTTCATGATGTGGTATAGCTCTACTGTGTTGTTCATGATGTGGTATAGCTCTACTGTGCTGTTCATGATGTGGTATAGCTCTACTGTGTTGTTCATGATGTGGTATAGCTCTACTGTGCTGTACATGATGTGGTATATCTCTACTGTGCTGTTCATGATGTGGTATAGCTCTACTGTGCTGTACATGATGTGGTATATCTCTACTGTGCTGTTCATGATGTGGTATAGCTCTACTGTGTTGTTCATGATGTGGTATAGCTCTACTGTGCTGTTCATGATGTGGTTTAGCTCTACTGTGCTGTTCATGATGTGGTATATCTCTACTGTGCTGTTCATGATGTGGTATAGCTCTACTGTGCTGTTCATGATGTGGTATATCTCTACTGTGTTGTTCATGATGTGGTATAGCTCTACTGTGCTGTTCATGATGTGGTATAGCTCTACTGTGTTGTTCATGATGTGGTATAGCTCTACTGTGTTGTTCATGATGTGGTATAGCTCTACTGTGTTGTTCATGATGTGGTATATCTCTACTGTGTTGTTCATGATGTGGTATAGCTCTACTGTGCTGTTCATGATGTGGTATAGCTCTACTGTGTTGTTCATGATGTGGTATAGCTCTACTGTGCTGTTCATGATGTGGTTTAGCTCTACTGTGCTGTTCATGATGTGGTATAGCTCTACTGTTCTGTTCATGATGTGGTATATCTCTTCTGTGCTGCTCATGATGTGGTATAGCTCTACTGTGATGTACATGATGTGGTATAGCTCTACTGTGATGTACATGATGTGGTATATCTCTACTGTGTTGTTCATGATGTGGTATAGCTCTACTGTGTTGTTCATGATGTGGTATAGCTCTACTGTGTTGTTCATGATGTGGTATAGCTCTACTGTGTTGTTCATGATGTGGTATAGCTCTACTGTGCTGTTCATGATGTGGTATAGCTCTACTGTGTTGTTCATGATGTGGTATAGCTCTACTGTGATGTCCATGATGTGGTATAGCTCTACTGTGTTGTTCATGATGTGGTATAGCTCTACTGTGCTGTTCATGATGTGGTATAGCTCTACTGTGCTGTTCATGATGTGGTTTAGCTCTATTGTGCTGTACATGATGTGGTATAGCTCTACTGTGCTGTTCATGATGTGGTATAGCTCTACTGTGCTGTTCATGATGTGGTATAGCTCTACTGTGCTGTGCATGATGTGGTATAGCTCTATTGTACTGTTCATGATGTGGTATAGCTCTACTGTGTTGTTCATGATGTGGTATAGCTCTACTGTGTTGTTCATGATGTGGTATAGCTCTACTGTGATGTCCATGATGTGGTATAGCTCTACTGTGCTGTTCATGATGTGGTATAGCTCTACTGTGCTGTTCATGATGTGGTATAGCTCTACTGTGTTGTTCATGATGTGGTATAGCTCTACTGTGCTGTTCATGATGTGGTATAGCTCTACTGTGCTGTTCATGATGTGGTTTAGCTCTATTGTGCTGTTCATGATGTGGTATAGCTCTACTGTGCTGTTCATGATGTGGTATAGCTCTACTGTACTGTTCATGATGTGGTATAGCTCTACTGTACTGTACATGATGTGGTATAGCTCTACTGTGTTGTTCATGATGTGGTATAGCTCTACTGTGCTGTTCATGATGTGGTATAGCTCTACTGTGCTGTTCATGATGTGGTATAGCTCTACTGTGCTGTACATGATGTGGTATAGCTCTACTGTGTTGTTCATGATGTGGTATAGCTCTACTGTGATGTTCATGATGTGGTATAGCTCTACTGTGCTGTTCATGATGTGGTATAGCTCTATTGTGCTGTTCATGATGTGGTATAGCTCTACTGTGCTGTTCATGATGTGGTATAGCTCTACTGTGCTGTTCATGATGTGGTATAGCTCTACTGTGTTGTTCATGATGTGGTATAGCTCTACTGTGCTGTTCATGATGTGGTATAGCTCTACTGTGCTGTACATGATGTGGTATAGCTCTATTGTGCTGTTCATGATGTGGTATAGCTCTACTGTACTGTTCATGATGTGGTATAGCTCTACTGTACTGTTCATGATGTGGTATAGCTCTATTGTGCTGTTCATGATGTGGTATAGCTCTATTGTGCTGTTCATGATGTGGTATAGCTCTATTGTGCTGTTCATGATGTGGTATAGCTCTACTGTGTTGTTCATGATGTGGTATAGCTCTACTGTGATGTTCATGATGTGGTATAGCTCTACTGTGCTGTTCATGATGTGGTATATCTCTACTGTGCTGTTCATGATGTGGTATATCTCTACTGTACTGTACATGATGTGGTATATCTCTACTGTGCTGTTCATGATGTGGTATATCTCTACTGTGCTGTTCATGATGTGGTATATCTCTACTGTGTTGTTCATGATGTGGTATAGCTCTACTGTGATGTTCATGATGTGGTATAGCTCTACTGTGCTGTTCATGATGTGGTATATCTCTACTGTGCTGTTCATGATGTGGTATATCTCTACTGTACTGTACATGATGTGGTATAGCTCTACTGTGCTGTTCATGATGTGGTATAGCTCTACTGTACTGTTCATGATGTGGTATAGCTCTACTGTGATGTACATGATGTGGTATAGCTCTACTGTGATGTACATGATGTGGTATAGCTCTACTGTGCTGTACATGATGTGGTATAGCTCTACTGTGCTGTTCATGATGTGGTATAGCTCTACTGTGCTGTTCATGATGTGGTATAGCTCTACTGTACTGTTCATGATGTGGTATAGCTCTACTGTACTGTTCATGATGTGGTATATCTCTACTGTGTTGTTCATGATGTGGTATAGCTCTACTGTGCTGTTCATGATGTGGTATAGCTCTACTGTGCTGTACATGATGTGGTATAGCTCTACTGTGCTGTTCATGATGTGGTATATCTCTACTGTACTGTACATGATGTGGTATAGCTCTACTGTGCTGTTCATGATGTGGTATAGCTCTACTGTACTGTTCATGATGTGGTATAGCTCTACTGTGATGTACATGATGTGGTATAGCTCTACTGTGATGTACATGATGTGGTATAGCTCTACTGTGCTGTACATGATGTGGTATAGCTCTACTGTGCTGTTCATGATGTGGTATAGCTCTACTGTGCTGTTCATGATGTGGTATAGCTCTACTGTACTGTTCATGATGTGGTATAGCTCTACTGTACTGTTCATGATGTGGTATATCTCTACTGTGTTGTTCATGATGTGGTATAGCTCTACTGTGCTGTTCATGATGTGGTATAGCTCTACTGTGCTGTACATGATGTGGTATAGCTCTACTGTGCTGTTCATGATGTGGTATAGCTCTACTGTGCTGTTCATGATGTGGTATAGCTCTACTGTACTGTTCATGATGTGGTATAGCTCTACTGTACTGTTCATGATGTGGTATAGCTCTACTGTGCTGTTCATGATGTGGTATAGCTCTACTGTACTGTTCATGATGTGGTATAGCTCTACTGTACTGTTCATGATGTGGTATAGCTCTACTGTGTTGTTCATGATGTGGTATAGCTCTACTGTGCTGTACATGATGTGGTATAGCTCTACTGTACTGTTCATGATGTGGTATAGCTCTACTGTACTGTACATGATGTGGTATAGCTCTACTGTACTGTTCATGATGTGGTATAGCTCTACTGTGTTGTTCATGATGTGGTATAGCTCTACTGTGTTGTACATGATGTGGTATAGCTCTACTGTGTTGTTCATGATGTGGTATAGCTCTACTGTGATGTTCATGATGTGGTATAGCTCTACTGTACTGTACATGATGTGGTATAGCTCTACTGTGTTGTTCATGATGTGGTATAGCTCTACTGTGTTGTTTCATGATGTGGTATAGCTCTACTGTACTGTACATGATGTGGTATAGCTCTACTGTGTTGTTCATGATGTGGTATAGCTCTACTGTGTTGTTCATGATGTGGTATAGCTCTACTGTACTGTTCATGATGTGGTATAGCTCTACTGTGTTGTTCATGATGTGGTATAGCTCTACTGTGTTGTTCATGATGTGGTATAGCTCTACTGTACTGTTCATGATGTGGTATAGCTCTACTGTGTTGTTCATGATGTGGTATAGCTCTACTGTGCTGTTCATGATGTGGTATAGCTCTACTGTGCTGTTCATGATGTGGTATAGCTCTACTGTGCTGTACATGATGTGGTATAGCTCTACTGTGCTGTTCATGATATGGTATAGCTCTACTGTGCTGTTCATGATGTGGTATAGCTCTACTGTGTTGTACATGATGTGGTATAGCTCTACTGTGTTGTTCATGATGTGGTATAGCTCTACTGTGTTGTTCATGATGTGGTATAGCTCTACTGTACTGTTCATGATGTGGTATAGCTCTACTGTGTTGTACATGATGTGGTATAGCTCTACTGTACTGTTCATGATGTGGTATAGCTCTACTGTGTTGTACATGATGTGGTATAGCTCTACTGTGTTGTTCATGATGTGGTATAGCTCTACTGTACTGTTCATGATGTGGTATAGCTCTACTGTGTTGTACATGATGTGGTATAGCTCTACTGTACTGTTCATGATGTGGTATAGCTCTACTGTGTTGTACATGATGTGGTATAGCTCTACTGTGCTGTTCATGATGTGGTATAGCTCTACTGTACTGTTCATGATGTGGTATAGCTCTACTGTGTTGTACATGATGTGGTATAGCTCTACTGTACTGTTCATGATGTGGTATAGCTCTACTGTACTGTTCATGATGTGGTATAGCTCTACTGTGCTGTTCATGATGTGGTATATCTCTACTGTGTTGTTCATGATGTGGTATAGCTCTACTGTACTGTTCATGATGTGGTATAGCTCTACTGTGCTGTTCATGATGTGGTATAGCTCTACTGTGCTGTACATGATGTGGTATAGCTCTACTGTGTTGTTCATGATGTGGTATAGCTCTACTGTGTTGTTCATGATGTGGTATAGCTCTACTGTGTTGTTCATGATGTGGTATAGCTCTATTGTGCTGTACATGATGTGGTATAGCTCTACTGTGCTGTACATGATGTGGTATAGCTCTACTGTGCTGTTCATGATGTGGTATAGCTCTACTGTGTTGTTCATGATGTGGTATAGCTCTACTGTGTTGTTCATGATGTGGTATAGCTCTACTGTGCTGTTCATGATGTGGTATAGCTCTACTGTGTTGTTCATGATGTGGTATAGCTCTACTGTGTTGTTCATGATGTGGTATAGCTCTACTGTGTTGTTCATGATGTGGTATAGCTCTACTGTGTTGTTCATGATGTGGTATAGCTCTACTGTGTTGTTCATGATGTGGTATAGCTCTACTGTGCTGTACATGATGTGGTATAGCTCTACTGTGCTGTTCATGATGTGGTATAGCTCTACTGTGCTGTTCATGATGTGGTATAGCTCTACTGTGCTGTTCATGATGTGGTATAGCTCTACTGTGTTGTTCATGATGTGGTATAGCTCTACTGTGCTGTTCATGATGTGGTATAGCTCTACTGTGTTGTTCATGATGTGGTATAGCTCTACTGTGTTGTTCATGATGTGGTATAGCTCTACTGTGTTGTTCATGATGTGGTATAGCTCTACTGTGTTGTTCATGATGTGGTATAGCTCTACTGTGTTGTTCATGATGTGGTATAGCTCTACTGTGTTGTTCATGATGTGGTATAGCTCTACTGTGTTGTTCATGATGTGGTATAGCTCTACTGTGTTGTTCATGATGTGGTATAGCTCTACTGTGTTGTTCATGATGTGGTATAGCTCTACTGTGTTGTTCATGATGTGGTATAGCTCTATTGTGCTGTACATGATGTGGTATAGCTCTACTGTGCTGTACATGATGTGGTATAGCTCTACTGTGCTGTACATGATGTGGTATAGCTCTACTGTGCTGTACATGATGTGGTATAGCTCTACTGTGCTGTACATGATGTGGTATAGCTCTACTGTGCTGTACATGATGTGGTATAGCTCTACTGTGCTGTTCATGATATGGTATAGCTCTACTGTGCTGTACATGA